>PVLA01007072.1:0-111820 GCA_004027455.1 Hydrochoerus hydrochaeris | reverse complement strand
AGCTTTTAATATTCTGTTTTTATGCTGTATGTCTGAGATCTTAATTATTATGTGTCTGGGTGTGGATTTATGTTGATTGTGACTGTTTGGTGTTCTATATGCCTCACTTATCTGCATATCAGATTCTTTCCCCATGTTTGGGAAATTTTCTGCTATTATTTCTGTAAATACTTTATGTATGTCATTTGCCTGGACTCCTATATCTTCGCTAATGCCCATTATTCTTATATTGTTGCTCTTGGCATCATCACGAAGCTTCTGGATTGTCATTTCATGCTGCTTTGTTATTTTTAAAATTTCTATCCTTTCCTGATCACTAACTGTGAACCTGTCCTCAAGCTTCCTTTAGGCGGTTTTGCACGCTTTGAATAGAATTTTTTGTTTCTTGGATGTCTCTTTGAGTTCGTTTCATGAGTTTTGCTTGTTTTCTATTTTGTTCATTCAAAATTTCAATCAGTTTCCCATGCTCATGTACTTTTTTCTCTAGTTCTTCTTTAGGTGCATTCAACAACTCCTTTACTAAAGTTATTTCTATCTTTACATGGGAGACTACTTCTAATTTGATTTCCTCTATAGCCTGATGCAGTTGTTTTTTTATTTCACTGGCTATCTTTTCAGAGATTCCCAGTGTGTTACTTTTGGGGTCCTCTATTTCAATGTCTCCTATACTTGCCTCTGGTGAACTATATGTTTGAGACTGCATTTTGCTTTTTCATTTTGTCATTTTCACTCTGCCTTGTGTTTTCTATGTGTAGGAGGGGATCACATACACTCTTTTCAGACACAGCAAAGTCTTACAGTTAGTTGGAGGGGTTTTACTACTGGCCCTATTTATCCCCTGTACACCTCTATTTTAGGGGTATACTCACCACACTGATACAGTCAATCCAGTGTAGTCCAAAGTTCACCACCTGGGAGCAAAGTTCCAAATTTTCTCACACTAACTGGACCCTGCTGAGATCTTCTGATGTTCCAGGTGGGAGGGCAGGCCCATCTGTAGCAGTCCAGGGCAGTTTTCAGTCTTGGGCGGGCCTCCTCGATGTTCCTGGTGGCAGGGAAGGCCCACAGGGGAGGTTCTGGGTAGCCTACCCCTGATGCATGCTTCCGCTAAGTTCCCGGTGGCAGGGCGGGCCCATGATAGAGGTTGTAGGCAGCTTACCCCTGATGCAGGCTTCCGCTAAGTTTCCAGTGGCAGGACGGACCCACAGTGGAGGTTCCAGGCTGACTACGCCTCCTTTCTAAACTCTTAACACAAGCCATTCTTAAATGTACCTGAACCACATGGTCAGATATAGTCACAACAATGATTCCACTTCTCTGGAAACAAATTCTGTCTTAGTTACTTTTCTTTCCTTGCTGAGACAAAATATCTGACACCAAAATTTAAAGAGACAAAAGTTTATTCAGCTGACAGTTTGTAGATATTTCAGACCATAATCAGCTGTCTCCAAGGCAAGGTGGTATGTCAGAGGGGTGACAGTTCATGGCAGTGGAAGATAGCAAAAGCAATCAGAGCAAAAGGAGAGGAGCAAGCCTCTTTTCCTTTCTTACATTGTATGCAGGCTACCCAATCTAGTGCAACTAGAGCACTTACACTCCCAATTCCAGCACTAGATAATGAACTAATCACAAGTTCTAGATACAGTTGCCTCCAAAAAGCCCACCTCCATGACTGTATGTCTTGGTTGCTTTCTACTCATTGCTGACACAAAATACATGATGCCCAAAGTTAATGGAGAGGTTTATTTCTTACAGTTCTTGGAGGTTTCAGTCCATACTTAGTTGGCCCCAAGGCAGCATGGCATGGTGGGGCAGCCTTTCATGGTGGCTGCAAGTAGCAAGCAAGCTGGAAAACAGTGAGAGAGAGAGAGAGAGAGAGAGACAGAGACAGAGACAGAGAGAGAGACACCTTTTTTCTGCTGTTACACTGTATCTTGGCTTCACCCCAAGGTGAGTGTAGCACTTACACCACCAGCCTGAGCACTAGACAATTAACCTGTCACAAATGCTAGATTTGGTTGAGTTCATAATGAGACTTGGGGGCCACTGACATAAACCATGACATTCTACCCCTGCCCCCAAAGACTCGTGAACATCCTTTATACAAGAGACATTTAGTCCATCTCTAAAAGTTCCCAAAGTCCTAATATTTTCAGCATTGCTGAAAAGTCTAAGTCCCAAGTCTCCTCCAAGATCTATGGCAAACTCTTAACTGTAACCCCCTGTACAAATGAAACAAGGTTAAACATTTCCAAAATGCAAAGACACAAGATAAACATTACCATTCCAAAAGTTGCAAACAGGGGAATACAAAGCACTGGAAACAAAGCAAGGCAAAAATCCAGCAGGGCAAGCATTAAGTCCTGGAGTTCCACACTCAGCATTTGAAGCAATCTGGTTACAAGCTCCAAAAGACTTGGATGATTCCACCCCCATGCAACTCCAGGGATTTCAGCTCCTGCCGCTTCTCTCTTAAGCTCCCTCTGCTTGGTTTTTGTAGCTTTCCTTGGATGATCCATTCCTGGCTTTTCCAAACTTCTGGGATCTCCACTGTACCTTTGGCTTCACTCTTACATCTTTACATATTGACCTCTCAGGGGTACACTGCTTGACCTCCCAGGCCTTTTGCATTTGAGGTGGAAACCATCTTACCCTCAGAATTTGTGCATTTTCCTTGCACCTAAAATTACCACTATGTGGATTCCACCAAGGTTTACTTCCAGCTGGAGCAACAGTCAGGCTTTTCTCTCTCTTGGCTGTAGAGGTCGAGTGCCTGGATCACTGGGCTTCGTGAACCTGATTATGAAGAAAAGCTTCTCTATGTCACTGCCATTCTGGTACCTGGTGTGACTACTGCCATTTTGGAACCTCATGTGGCCTCTGTTGCTGTTCTGGAGCATGATGCTCTGCAGCTTTGTACTCTGAGCAAAGTCTTTCACTTTTACAATTTTGAGGCTGCAAAGGATTTGGAGACCTGCTGCTTCCTGGGATGCTCCCAGGGCATCTTTTAAATTTCTCTGTTCTTTCTCAACAATCAAAGTCTCCAATCTATCTTTGTAATCCATAGCTTTACTGCAGTTTTCTTTCTGGCCAAACTCATAGCAGTTTAAATTACCCTGATGGGCTCTTTGCTTTTGGTTTGCAACATAAGTTTGGCCAAAAGCCTCAACATAACCATGCCACAGCCTCAACATTCAGCTGCCTTGAAGTTACTTCTCCCAGATTAATCAGTCCATCATCCTTAATCTTAGTCTTAGGCAAAGTCTCTGGACGAGAGCAAAATGCAGACAAACTTTCTGCCAAACCATAACATACATCAACTGGAGTCCAACAACCAGTGAAGTTTTTCTTTCCAGCAGAAACCTCCTGAAACTGGTCTTTACTGGCAGGCTTTTTATCCACCTTTTGGTCCCCTGAGCTCTGACCAGAATCTCCTCTACAGAACAGCCAAAGCTGTTCCAGCTCTATGCATTCAGGTGATATCTCCAAACCTTTCCAAACTCTGCCCACAATCCATTTCCAAAGGTTCTCGAACCACATGGTCAGATATAGTCACAGTAACTGCCCCATTCCTGGTACCAAATTCTGTCTTGGTTACTTTTTACTTGTTGCTAAGACAAAATACCTGATGCCCAAAGTTAGGAAAGAAAAGGTTTATTTCTTACAGTCCATACTCAGTTGGCTCCAAGACAGCATGACATGGCAGGGCAGCCCTTCATGGTGGCTGCAAATAGCAAGCCGGAAAACAGCAAGAGAGAGAGACACACATCTTCTTCCTGCCATTACACTATATCCTGGCTCCACCCGATGTGGGTGTAGCACTCACACGAGGAATCTGAGCGCTAGACAACTAACCAATCACAAATGCTAGATTAGGTTGAGTTTATAATGAGGCTTGGGGGCCACTGACATAAACCATGACACTGCATGAGGCTTTGGAGGGGATATCCAGACACAAACCAATATAACAACCTTGATTGCCACCCTGTCCACGTGTGAGCAATCCAACTTTTGCCAGAGGTTAGACAGCCTACTGCAAGCAGTACTTCTCCATATGACAGTCATACATAGGTCAGTGTGAGAGAGCGGTCCCATGCATGCAAGTGGAGTGGCACCCTAATCCCTGAGGAGCAAATCATGGAGAAGCAGAGGCAAGAACTAACCAACAAACTCATTTCTAAACAAAGACCCAGAGAGAAAGAAGGAAGCATCCAGACCCCATAACTGTGGACATTAAATCCAACAGCTTTGCAGCCTGCAGTAGAGAGCAGGAAGCTGATGGTGTTCCTAATTTACCAATGGGAGAAAGGATGCACCTTACCTTGAATGGGCACCTCAAGAACCCATAGGCACTTCAGCAATTTCTCAGACAGAGGACTCATACCTAGAATATGCGAAAAACTCAAAAATTTGACCCCCCAAAACTAAAAGACCTAATAAAAAACTAGGTAAGGAAATCAATAAAGAGAAGAAGAACAGATGGCCAATAAACACATGAAGAAATGCTCAACATATCTGACCATGAGAGAAACACAAAGTATAATTACACTGAGATTCCATCCCACCACAGAAAGCATGGCCAACAATAATACATCAAACATTGTAAGGAAAATGCTGGGTAGGCGGCAGGGGAAAAGGAACCCTTTTATACGAGGGAATGGAAACAGTATAACCATAATAGAAATTAGTATCAAGAGTCCTGGAAAACCTGTAACTAGAAATGTCATTTGACCCATCTATTCTCTTTCTAGTTATCCTTCCAAAAGAGTTATAGACATCATTTTACAGTGATATATATATATATATATATATATATATATATATATATATATCCATGTTTCTAGCTACCCAATTCATAATATTCGAAACTTGGGAGAAGCCCATATGTCCATTAACAGATGAATGGATAAAGAAAATGTGGTATTTATACATATTGGGGTACATCTCTGCTGCAAAGAACTTGAGTCATTTGTGGGAAAATGTATATACCTTGAAAGCATAATGTTAAATGAAATGTATCAGACACATAAGCTTAAGTATCTCACGATTTCTCTTATATGAGAAACCTGGAGCAAAAATAAAGATGAAAATAAAAGATAGCTAATAGGAAGTAGGGAGATATCTTGATCTTAAAGGAGAAAAGTATTATGAGGTGACAGGAGAAGAGAGAGAGGCATAAGGATAAAAAAAGGAATTAGGGTGTGTTATGTACATGTACCAACTCCGTACAAGGAATACATAAATATTGTGTATTAAAACATTTACAAAAAAATTACAAGGATCAAAAGATGAGTAGAGGGAAGAGGTAGAGAAAGGAAAAGGGATTAAGATGTGCTATGTACATATACAAAATTCCCATGAGGAAAATAAGCATTATGTACTACACACATGTACTAATAAACTAAAATTAAAAATGACAGATAAAAAACTCTTTACTACAGCATAGTTACACTTTCTGGAGTATGGAAGTTATAACTATTATATCTTTAAAATATATAAATACAAACATTGGCTTTACATTTCTATAATAGTGATTCTTTTAATTGGCATTATAAATTGCTTTTACATGTATAATTTCACATCATCTAATTGAACCTGAAAGTGATCATTTCTTCTGTCTTTCAAGTATCAAAATTAGAAACACAGAAGAAATGATGAGCCAAGTGATAAGATGTGGTTTTCAATGTGGTTTTCTTGGTGATGAGTAAAAAAATATTTCAATTGTTGACCATTAAAATAAGCTTCTAAGGAGTTTTTTGATAGGAATAGGAGAATTATGCAAGAGAATACATGATATTCATGGTGCCTGACCCATTCAATTTTCCCTGTTGGTGAAACTTTCACAAAATTCCCCCTCAAAGATTTATATTAAGTCACTCGCTGATGGATTGACTGATTCAACATAAAATTTACTGAATACCCCTGTTTTTGCTACTTATCTAGTGTTTGCCTGCCCTGAAAAATCATATATATGACTTGTGTATTAGATTGAAACAAATCTAAGTCGGTGAAGAAGCCTTGTAATCTGTGAGGTTGTGCTATTTTTCAGAGAAAAGCCAAGCAAAAAAGAGGATAGTAAATGCACAAAGAGTGTTTCAATTTCAAATCTGTTGATTAAGGAAAGCCTCATGAGATTTTGTGGATGTTACACAATGAGTCCTGTGGATACGTGCAGGGAAGACTGTTCTGAGCAGAAGCAAATTCAAACAGTTGTATTCTGGAAGCTGCCTAGAGAGGTCAAGAGATTTCTAGGAAGAAAGGCCTTCACAGTGGCAGCAGACTGAATGGAGATGAATAGATGGGCATCAGATCACATAGGTAACAGTTTCCTTATGATCAAGCTAGCATTTTGAACTTACTGAATGTAAGACATAGAATCTAAATAGCAGAGAGGTAAGCAGATGGTTATAACCAGACAACATTTGCTATGATCAAAGTCATCTTTTTGGATGATCACATGAAGTAGAAAAGAACAGTTAAAAACAGTTACATCTAGGACAAATGCATAATCAGGGCTGCCATGTGATTCAAATAGGTCAGTGAGACTTGACTGAGAAAGCTTTGTGTTGTGCTACAGAACTAGGATATCGTAAGATATTAATCCAAAACTATGGGGAAGAATTTGTGAGGGAAAAAAACACTAATGGTGAAAACAGAAGGAATCTTGAAGAAGCACATTGACAAAGTCTACTCCTGTTTTTAAGCATCACAAAATGTCAAGAAAAAAATAGCAAAATCAATGATATTGTCATAAAAAAAAGAAAAGAAAAAGGTACCTCTGGTACAATTTGAAATCTGATAAGGTCGGATTTTGTAAGATGCTATCCAAAGCCTCCATTTATTAAGACTTTGACTGGAAGAAGAATGTACAGACCTCAACATTAACTCCTTCACAGTGAGGCAGTCTGAGATCACATAGTACAGAGGGACCTGTCCCTGAGTTGAGTGGTGATATAATAAAATCTTTATTTTCTTGTTCCATTTCACTTCTCTCTTTTAACCCACACACCTTTCTATATTGTCAAAGTTCTCAATAGTTTCCATATTTGATGTCTGCAAAACTTTCCCTAAACATGTGAGATCCACTGCACTTTTTCTCATCCCATCTTGCAACAGGAATTTTCCTGGACATCTAGATACCTCTACTACCCCACCACTTAGGAACAAAGGGAAAAATGGCACACACAGTACTTGAAATCCTCTTGTCCTTAACCCATAATCTGCATTGAGTATATAAGGAAGACAGAGGAAGACTGTATGGAAAGGAAAGACAGGGTTTATTCATACCTGACTCTTTCTTATGGCTTAGACCATTATATCCTCTATTAAGAAATTATCTTTTTCTAAGTGCTGCTATTTGTTTTAATGACTCCCCTTTACTTCCTTGTCCTCTTTTCTTTATGTTATTCTCTGTCCATTCCTCCCAGCATCCTCCCCATTTTTTCATTTTCCTTTGGATTTTTAAAGACAGTTGAGATACAGTGTAATAACTATGAACCACTAGAAAAAGACACTTTTTGTTAGTGACCCTGTTATAAGCAATATGCTATGAGCCAAGTAACACTTGGATTATGAAAAAAATGTGGGAAATTGAGTAGCATCAAATGTGTGATGCAAGGTGAAAGGCCAAAAATACTTGGAAAGTATTTTCCAGAGAAAGTGGTGATTGAAAACCCTGCTACTTTCCCATGTGTAGTTATGCCAACTCTATGTGGGAATAACTCTTTCCCCTGAGCTTGATCATTAATGTCAGAAACAACAGAAAGGAGACAGAGGGAACACATTCTAGGAGCCCATTGAGAATGCTCAGAAAGTCTCTTTGTAACTCTCATAGTTGAATGTAGTTTGATTGTCAATTTAAATTCAGAAAACTTAAAATGTTTCTTCTTAGGACAAATGCTGAAGGTAACAGAAAAGACAGTGTAAAAATACATATAACCCATTTCTTGAAAGCGAAGGATAGTTTAGTAAATCATAGATTATGAAGAGTCCCTGTAGACCATAGTGCTGCGGGTACCGCATGCTTGATATTTGTGATTGCTACCAGTACTTACAACTGACAAAGCAAAATGCAGTTGGTAGTGGAAATATCTGATATTCCTTTGAGTGTCAACACAATTATAGCTGGGGGCATAGAACAGAAAAACAAAACAATGTTCTTAATATAGGAAGTCACCAGAAAGACAGAGGGATCACTTACACACGAGGAAACCATGATCACAATGTCTCTTTCCTGTCATCTTCACTTTGTCACATCCCCAATAGAGATCAAGGAGCCTAAGATGCAGCCAAAGCAGACATCTCACCAGAAATGCTAGGTTCAAGAAAGAAGGAACAGTGGAGACATAGCTGCACATACATGAATATAATGACAAAACACAGAAAGATTGGGATTATGAGATTGGGATTAGAAAATAATAAGGAACACACAAAAGTTATTTTCCAAAAATAACAACCAGTACAAGAAGAAAAGTAAGTTGAATAGAAAGTTCGTCATTGGAATAGAACATGGAAAATGAACTCACTAACAAAGAGCTAAAGAATACAATGAGAAAATAGTGTGACTCATGAAACAAGTAAACAAATGTACAATTAGTGACAGAATAGATATAGATCATGGTGTCATGTTAAGTGTGATAATAAAAGCTAGACATTCATAGTAAAGGCTAATGAAAAGAAAATGCCACTGAAAAATTAACCAGAAAACAATGAAATTAGACTACAGATAAAGACAATTCACTTGTATGTGAAGAAGAGAATTTTAAAAATCTAACAGAAAAAAATGTATATAAGATTAAGGGAGTGATGAAACAGAAATTAAATCAGAAAAACATGAAAGATAAGATTCTTGGAAGTTTAATCTCATTTGCTTTATACTGGAATATATTTTTGTTAAAATTTTGAAATTTCAAATTAAAGAAAATTTCTAAAGCATCATGCTGAAGAGGCAAAAAATCACACTGCCCAAAGAGAAAATATCAACAGAATATTCACATAAATATCCTAAGATAAGGCAAATGACTTATGCCTACAAAATACTGCAGGAAAATTCAACTCCCAAATACTATTCTGTTATTATTCACAGAATCACAAGAGAATCACACGCACACTCTCCAACATGAAAGAACTTGGGAAACTCAACAACCATGAGCTGTCCTGATGAAGTGTTTGCTCTTCAGTGGTCAGAAAAAAAGGAAATTAAAAGTATGAACTAGACCACACTGAAAGACCTCTGTGAGCATCAGTTCTTTGTAATACAGAAGAGTGAAGGGTGATGAATATGATGATTATTGGACAATGCATTTATGCTATACAGAAATAGAAATAAGTAAAAATTTAAATCTGAATGTAAAATAAAAAAAACATACCTACAAGGATCTGATCCGATATCATCCATGTTGAAACATTCTAATAATAAATTTATTCAGGTTTTGAACATTTTATTTGAAGAGACAGTGAATTCACAAATCTGGAACCATCAGTCTCCAAATAATTCACATTTCTGTGGTATCATGATGAGAGAGGAAATTTTATGAGACAATGACCAAAGTGAGACAAAATATATTTAATTCTCTATCATGTCTTCAGTTAAAAGTTAGTTGATGCCTTCAGATTGGTAGGTAAATCTCTGGTTTCTTCATACTGTTCAATTTGGAGGCATGAAATTCTAGAACTGTCTACCCAATGGTTATTTAGTTACATTTAAAATTTTTATAATAGATCACATCCTGTTTTAATTACTGAAAGTTAAAAAGTATCTAGATGCAGCATAATAGGGAGAAGTAGAACAAATATTCACATGGAACCCATTGGCCTTATTGGTTTCCACCATAAATATAGATTAAGGAGAAGGCAGTATGCTTAGTTTACCTGAAGAAGGCATATGAGGGTGGTGAGGATTTAGGCCCTCAGTTAGTGTGGGGATAGTGCTCTATGTTCAGTCACCTAGATGCCTTTACTTTCATCTGTCATTTGACTGTTTCTAGTTTGGCCTGTGTCCTTATATTTAAGTTCCTGCCTTCCTCACCATTTTGCCAAAAGCTGAAAGTCCTAGGAAAATATACTTTCCCCAAATCCCAGGGTCAGTAGTCTTTTGGTACAAGATTCTGAGAGCACAGCTGCCTTGCTTTGTGTCTGTACAACCTGGAAATTAGAATTTACAGCCAGTATCAGGAGGGTTTCTTCTAGCATTTCATGAAGTCATAAACACAAGGAACCTTGTCCCAATGTCTGGTATTAGGAAATCACACTTAAGTCATTAGTGTTTGTCTTTGGGAATGTGTAAAAGAAATTTAAGAAATATTTATTGAGACAACTTTCAGAGGGCTTGAACATCACAAAAAATTTTGCTTTTTTTTCTTAGATCATATGATTATTTTTTGTTTTTGCTGTGTGCAACAGTTAGACCAACTGTTGTGATTTATTTCTAGGTGACATGATTCAACCACAAGTCACCATATTTGGATGTACCTCAAAGAGGATACTGATACATAGAACATATTGTTTAATTCTAGTCCTTAAGATCTCTGCACATTTCATGTGTAATGGTATTTTTCCTTTTTTTCTTTCTTTCCTTCTTTTTTCTTTCTCTCTTTCTTTTCTTTCTATAGAAGACCAGTAGCCTAGAGGTGAATTTTAGGAAAAAAAAATCATATGTAGGTATGATTCCAGGTAGGTACCTGGAAGAAGGTAGGCTAATGTCTCAAACTCCTCTTTCCATTTTTGAGGTCAAAGTGGGAAGTATTTTTTGATAATCAAATGTGGGACTATATAAAGATATCAGTATGTGTCCAGAAAGTTGAGCTAGATAGTTTGGCCCCACATTAGGTGGTGAAGTCCTTATGACAATATTTTGTTAATCTTGAGGACAGGACGTTCCAATTTCTTGTCAGATTTGTGGTCAACAGTTTGTTCTAGGAATCAGTTCAGAAGAACAAGAATGATCACAGGAATTCAAAAAGATATCTCTAGTCTCAGAATGAGATAGGGAACAAAAATTAAACAAAATGGAATCATTAAAAGCAACAGCTTGTCATACTTCATCCTCACTCCTGCTTAGCTGCCTACCCTGTCCAGGCATGTGGTATGAGCGTGCCATGTGTCACATGGTTTTATTCTGGTTTATTTTCCATCTATATTAATGACACCGGTCTATAAAGCTCTGTTCATACACGGTACTCTCTATGCTATATTTTAAAAGCTACCTTCATGCCCTGGTTCATGCTTAGTGCTATTCTTTTGGCACTTAATTTTCAGTATGTTGCTACAGGCTCCCACTCCATAAACTGGGATTGTCTTCATGAAGGCCTTTTTTTTTTTTTGCCTGTGAATGTGTGGGTTGGATAAATCTTCAAACCTGCTAAGGTCAACAACTCAGACAAGGAAGAGGAATTTACCTTTTTGTATTGTTTGCTATGATCTTGCTTTTTCATAGATAATTTGACCATATGATGCCTTTGTTGATTCTTTTACTACTTTTATAACTCTCATCTTTCTCATTCAATCAGGGTCTCTTCTCTATGTCTCCCAGCACATTGGCCCTCACCAGCATTTCCTATCTGCTACACTGCTAGATAAAATATACATGCTGAGGGCTGGGGATTTAGCTCAGTGGTGTAAGCACCTTCCTGGCAAGTGCAAGGTTGTGAGTTCGATCCCCAGTACCAAATATATATATATATATATATATATATATATATATATACACACACACATGCTTGAAGCATAACTCATACCAATATCAAATGATTTTCCTTTTTAGTTCTTGCTTTGCTCCTCACTTTCTTATGGCTGTCTCAGTGTGAGGAGGAACAGTAATTATTAATGAGTCTGCATTTTAAATTATGGTCCTCATATTAGAAACTGCAATGAAAAGATATAAGTTGTAAAGGAGAGAAGATTCAGATTCTGAGACACAGACCATACCAAAAGTTCCAATAGAATGAACTCACCAGGTAAAGTGAACAGAGAAGTAGAAGACAAGGAAAAAGAAATCAGTAACAGGAAAATTATGCAATGATGGGAATAATTCTATACTTTTCAGTAATAATTCTCAACATGAATGGTCTAACATCTCCAGTAAAAAGACACAGATTAGCACAATGGATCAAGAATACATAAGCCAATGTATACTCTGTACAAGAAACTTGTTCAAACTAAAATGAAATTCATAGATTAAAAGTCAAATGATGGAAAACAATATTCTATGCAATAGGATCCTGAAAATAAATACAAGTAGTTATCCTATTTTCAGCCAAAGTGAAACTAAATCACAACTAATTAGAAGAGGCAAAAATGTTGATAAATATTAGATAAGGGCATTACATTCCAGAGGGCAGGCTGGCTGGAAGACAGAAAGCTTGTGATCTAGGGCTCCTCCATTGCTTCCTAGAGGGGGGCGCCAGCTGGAAGAGTGTGAGACTGAGAGGACCCCAAGATCCAGGACAATAGCCGAGTGTGTGAATGCACACACACACCTCTAGGGGGCAAAGTCATCACTGAAGCTAGTAACATGGAAGCATTTGAAGCATCAGCAAGGAAACAGCAGTAGGAGTCTGGAGAACTCCACCAACAGAAGACCAGTTCCAGCCTCCACATCCAGAAGCCAAGATCAGCTCCATACCCAGTACATTTCTGGAATGAAACATAGACGTTATCACAGAACTGTAAACACCAGAAGAAGAAAATGAACATAAATACCTCTAAAGCCTGCCAGCCACCATCAGGGACTGGTAGCCTGCACTGGCTGGGAGAACCAGCCAGCCAAGCTTTGTATGACTGCTGCGATCAGCAGAGATTCAGTGTAGCTGTTTGTGTCTGAAGAGGCCCACTCTGCTCTCCACCATCTCTCTGGGAACCTGAGAGATGGTGTTAGAGAAATCCAGATGAGTGACCCATTTTTCTATATCATGGAGGGATAGCCAATGAGGAAAGTGCCTGGGAGCACATATCTGGCTCATCCAGAGGAACCCAGGAAAAGGTCAAGATGAAGGAGAAAAGGATAATCTCAGACTACCAGCCCACACAGAAAAAGTCTGGGAGGCATAGAAATGAAAGAAATTAAAAGTTAAACACCTGAAATTTCTGAAAGGATAGCAACCGAAGTAAAGAAACAACTTCATGAGGTTGTAAAAGTAATCAGATCAGAAATAATATCTTGGGTAAAAGAACCAATGACAAACATAATGAAAGAAATGCTAAGCATGTCTCCAAGAAGACAGGTTAAAAAAAGAGGAACATAGGAAAATGATAGAAACCTTGAGTGAACAATATAGGAACGGATTACAATGCATGAAACAGTCAAAGAGACTTCCAGGAAATTAACTGGAAAACTCCATTGAAAACTGGCAAAATTGCTTGAAAGAAGCTGAAGATAGACTTTCAGACCTTGAAGACAGGATTGCAGCTAGCAATCCCAAAAAGAAAGATCTCTTAAAAATAAGGGACCAATTGCTATTATAAAAAAGAGAGGAAAAGAAAGTTCTCTAAAGGATATAACTGCATGTATGTTTAAGTGTGTAGGATTGATAACCATATTACTAAGTTTTTGTTGGATTGTTGAACAGAACTGTTTGCAGTCTCACTGCTTGAATGTCCACTTTGTATGCTTTTGTTTTGTAACTTGAACAACTATTTCTAAGAGGACAATATGTAATTTATCAACTAGTGATTTCTTACTCTTTATTTTTTTGAAATTCTGTATTATTTCCACTCTTTTTTCTGTTTTGCTTTTTTTCTCTTTAAATAAAATTTAAAAAAATAACTAATCATTGTCCAAACATGAAAAAAAAGGTACCAGGAAGTAACAGTTCAACAGCTCCAAGACAATGCAAAGAAAACTAATTTAAGAATGATAGGTGTCAGTAAAAAAAATAAATAAATAAGAGTCAACACAAATGACACAAAAAGACTGTTTACAAAAGTAATAACAGAAAACTTCCAAAGCATGGGAAAGGACCTGACATATAGTTAAATGAGGCATACAGAACTCTAACTGGCCATAACTAAAATAAATGTACACTGAGACATATAATAATCAAGATCCCAGAAATTCAGCACAAGAACAGAATATTAAAGGCTGTTAGAGAAAATAAACAGATCACCTATAAAGGAAAATACATCAGAATCACAGCAGACTTCTCAACACAAACCATCAAGTCAAAAAGAGCTTGGAATGAAGTGTTTTAAGTCCTGAAAGAAAACAACTTCCAACCCAGACAGATATACTCTGCAAAACTATCTTTCAAAATTAATGGAGAAATAAGATACCTCCATGGTAAAGAACAACTGAAGGAATTCATGACCACCAAACTAACCCTATAAAGAGTGCTAAAGAATATTCTAAAGAGAAATAAAGATGACCACAGTTCCAAGAACAATAGCAGAGGGGGATCACTGAGAAGAGCAGGCAATTGAATGGAGGGGGAAAGTGGGGACCAATGGCAAGAGGATAGCATGGCAGAGATGAGCCAGTGCATGTTGGCCATAACCATTAAAGTAGATGACCTCAAGTCACCAATGAAAAGAAACATGGGCAGAGTGGATTGGGAGATAGGATCCATCAATATGCTGTATATAAGAAACACATTTGGCTTGAAAGAAAATTCATGGACTGAAAGTTGAAGGAGATAAGACAATACTTTCTGTGACAAAGACCCAGAAAAAAGCAGTGGTGTCTTGCCATCAACCACAGAATGGATAAGAAAGATAAGGTATTTTTATGTCATGGAAAGCTACTGAACTATAAAGGTTAACTTTGAGGTTCTTGTGATAAATGAGTGTAACTTGAGATCTTGCCCATAGGTGAAATTATTCAGACTCATATGTGTGAACATCATGTTGTCTCCCTAGTACAAAAAAATGAAGGAGATAGTGGGATCCAAAATGTACAACAGATACTGTAAAAGTGTAAGAGAGGAAATGTCTAAAAAGCGAAGATGGTAACCATTGTTAATTTCCTATTAACTTGTTTTAAAATACTGTATTGTTTTCATTGTTTTGTTTTGATTGGTCTTATGCTGTTGTGTTTTGTTTGATTTTATTATGTCTGATGGCAAGGGCTGCTATTTTGAAGACAAGAGGCATTAAGGTAACCACTACTGATTTCTTATTATCTTGTTTTGAAGTTCTGTATCACTTTCATTGTTTTGTTTTGGTTGGCTTTATTCTGTTTCATTTTGTTTAGTTTCATTCTCTTTAAAATAAAATTGAAAAAATATTGGTTCCTTAACCAAACAATTCAACAGGAACACATATTAATATATATGTATAAATATACGTATACATAAAATAAATATAAATGAATATTCATGGTGTGCCAAATTTCATAAAATAAGTACTAGTGGTCATAAAAGGTCAAATAAATACAAGCACAATTATAGTGGGGACCTCAGTACCACAGTATGACATACACAGATCAACTAGAAGAAAAATCACAGAAATATCAGAGCTAAATAAAGCATAACAAATGGACTTAATATATTTCTACAGAATCTTTTACCCAGCAACAACAAAATGCACATTTTTCTCAGAAGCTCATGGAACTATCTCTGAATCACGTCATACCCCATAAAGCAATTCTAAATAAATATAAAAGAATTGAAATTATAGTATGCATATTATCAAATCATCCTGCAATGAAATAAGAATTCAGTGGCAAAGAAACTACAGAAATTAAGCAAATCATGGAAATCAAACATTACCCTCTTGAATAATTAATGGGTATCTGAAGAACTCAAGCAGGAAATAAAATAGTTCCTAAAATTAAATGATAATGCCAGTGAAACATACCAAAATTTATGGGACATAATGAAAGAATTTCTAACAAAAAAAGATTATAATGTAAATACCCAATTAGAAGAACAGAATCAGCCCCCAAAATAACTTAATGATGTAATCCAAGGTCCTAGAGAAACAAGAAAGCCAAAATCAATGAAATGGAGACTAAAAATACAATACAATGAATCAACAGGTTGAATACCTGGTTCTTGGAAAGAATAAACAAAGCATACCAACCCAACAACAACAAAATATACATTGTTACCAAAGATCGCTAACCCCTAGCTGATCTTATTCCCCCCCAAAAAAACTCCAAAAAGCAAAAGGAAAGAAAAGATTCAAATCAATGCAGTTAGGAATGAAAAATGTGAAATCACAAGGAATGCTGCCAAAATCCAGAAGCTTATTAAAATCTATTTTAGCAACTAAGCCTGTGATGAATAGAATCCTGGATGCACATGAGTTACCAAAACTAGATATAAAAAACCTAAATAATTCAAGAACAGGCAATTAAATTAAAGCAGTTAAAAAAAAACTACCAAATTTAAAAAAGCCTAGGTTCTGATGGATTCACTGCTGAATTCTATAAGAACTTCAGGAAAGATCTAACACTAATGCTCCTCAAAATCATTAATGAAATTGAAAGGGAAGGATCATGCTAAAATTCATTCCTGGAAATTAGCATTACCCTAATTGCAAAATAAGCAAGGATCCAACCAAAAAAAAGGACTACAGGCCAATCTCTCTAATGAACATCAATGCAAAAATACTCAACAAAATACTGGCAAGCCAGCAAAATAAATCATGAAAAAGTTCACGTATCATAATCTAGAAAGCTTCATCCCAGGGATGCAAGATTAGTTAGCATATGCAAATAATTAAGTGTATTATGCCTTATAAACATAGACAAGAACAAAAATCACATTATCATCTCAAAAGATACAAAAAACCTTCTACAAAACTCAACATTCATAATTTAAAAAAAACTCTGAGAAAAATAGGTATAGAAGGATCTTATCTCAATCTGATAAAAGCCATTTTTGACAAATCTCTGCTAACATCATACTAAATGGGAAAGCACTGAAAACATCCCCTCAAAATCAGCAACTAGACAAGGGTGTCCATTACCATCATTCCTGTTCAACATAGTATTTGAAACATTAGCCAGAGTAGACAGGAAGAGAAGGAAATAAAATGGACAGGTGTGGGAAAGAAGGAAGTCAAATTATCATTATATGCAGATAACATGCTCTTCTGTATAGAAGACCCCAAAAATTTTTCCAAAAGATCCCTAGAATTAATAACCAAATTTAGCTATGTAGCAGGATGGAAAATCAATATACAAAAATCAGTTGCATTCCTGTATACCAATAATGAATTCACTGAAGAATAAATTAGGAAAGTAATACCATTCACAATAGCATTAAGAAAAATTAAGTATGTAAAAGCTCACTGAATAAAGGAAGTGAAAGTCCTCCACAATGAAAACTACATTATACCAAAAAAGAGGTCAAAGAGGACATCAGGAAATGGAAAGATATTCATTGTGTCTGGAAAGGTAGACTCAACATAACCAAAATGGCCACACCTCACAAAATAGATTTAATGCAATTTCAATCAAAATACCAACAATAGTGCTTCCGGGTTTAGCTTAGTTGGCTAAGGCGCCACTCTATAAAATTGAAGTTGTGAGTTCCATCCCAGAGGCAGAAAAAAAAAATACCAACAGTATTCTTCAAAGAACTATAGAAAGCAATCCTTCAACTCATATGCAAACAGAATAGTCTCAGAATGCCAAAAGCAATCTTAGGTAACAAAAGAAAAGCAGGAAGTATTTCAGTTTAAAATTTGAAATTATATCACAAAGTTAAATTGATAAAAACAGCATGGTTCTGACACACCAACAGACATATGGAATAATGGAACAGAATAAAGGATGTAAGAAGAATTCTAATTATATTCTAAAATTTGATCATTGACAAGAAAGCTAAAAACTTACATTTGAGGAAAGATAGCCTCTTTAGTAAATGGTGCTAGGAAAATTGGCTATCTGCATCCAGAAGATTTAATATAGATGCATATCTCTCACTATGTACTACACTAAAATTAAAGCAGACCAAGGATCTAAATGTTAAAACAGGAACAATTTACTGGAAGATTAAATATGTCAAACTCTTGAAGACAAGCAAAGGCAAGGACTTTCTGAACAGACATAAAATGCCACACAAAGTAATATCAAGAATCACCAAATGGGATTACATCAAATTAAAAAGCTTTTGCACAGCAAAGGAAACAACCAAAGAGTGAAGTAAAAACCTACAGAATGTCCCACAGCTGTCCCACAGATAGTACTTATATCTAGACTATATGAAGAACTAAAAAAATTAGACACTCTCAAAATAAAATATCCAATCAAAAGAAGAGCAACTGAACAGAAGTACAAATGGCCAATAAATACATGAAGAAATGTTCGACATCACTGGTCATCATTGAGATTTTATCTCATTCTACAAAACAAAGAATGGTATTATCAATCAAATAATAACAAATATTGACAAGGCTGTGGTGAAAAAGAAACACTTCTACATTGTTTTTGTATATATAAACTGTTGCATACACCATGGAAACCATTATGGAGATTCTCCTAATAACTAAAACTGGAAGTCCATTGACCCAGCTATTTCCCTTCCAGGTGTCTTTCCCAAAGAGTTAATGATATCATATTATCATAGTACATGCACAGTAATGATCATAGCAACATGACTTATAATAAATAAACCTTGAAAGCACCCCATATGTCTATCAACAGATGAATACCAAAGAAATGGTATTTATACAAAATGGAGTACTACTTTGCCATAAAGCACAATACACTTGAGTAATTTGTAGGAAAATGAGGGCATGTTGAGACCATAATGTGGTGAAGTAAATTAGACATAAAAGTTTAAAAATCACGTAGTTTCTCTTATATGAGAAACTCAAGGTATAAATAGAAATCAAAATGAAAGATAGGTAATAGAAAGTAGGGAGATAGATTTTGTTCACATAGGAGGGGATCAAAAGATGGAGGGAGGGAAGAGAGAGGAGAGGAAAAAAGAAGCTAAGATGTGTTATGCACATGTTTCAACATCATGCAAGGAATGTAATCATCATGTAATGCAAACATGTACAAATAAAAAGAAAAAGTTGGGATAAAAAAAGAAGGATGCAAGCAGCAACAGTGAGA
Organism: Hydrochoerus hydrochaeris; assembly: GCA_004027455.1. NCBI lineage: Eukaryota > Metazoa > Chordata > Mammalia > Rodentia > Hydrochaeridae > Hydrochoerus > Hydrochoerus hydrochaeris. Next base: position 92,817 of record PVLA01007072.1, on the reverse strand, counting down.
TCAGTATTTTATACTAAAGGAAAATAAAACAAGATGGATAAAATGAACTTTTATAAAATGCTGGTCTAGTGTTACCATGCAAACTGGATTGCTATCTCACAAAGTCAAAGAGTGAAATTTCAGGCAAAGGAGGCAGTAAGAGGAGTGTTTATTGGACATATAAAAACAGAGAGATCCTAATCATCAGGAGGCTTCTGAAAATGTTACCAAGTGGGCACTTTGTCTAGAGTATTAATGTCCAGGTAGCCTGGTCTCTGGCCATAAAAGAGCATGGAGGGCTTAGCCCACAGAATTTGAGCATGGACTTTCCCTGTTCCAACTTGATCTACAGAGAAGCAGAGCACACAGTGGCTATGAAGCAGTCAAACACATTGGTGAGTCAGGAATCTTGCTTAGGGAGAACAGTTACATCATCATTTCCCTACATATGTTTTCACATTTCTATCTTAATGATGAATGTTGCGTGATTAACCCTTGACCCTATGTACATGCTGTTTTTTCATAAGGCTGACCAGTCTGACTCTATCTTAAGCCCTGTCCCTCTTGTTACCTGCTTATAAACAACTGGCCAAACTACCTACTGACATTTTACCAAAAAAAATGCTGACATCATTGTCCAACATGTAACAAATACTCATACAGTTATTTTGCTATGGAACAGAAGTCAGGCCTCATACACTTCTTTATGTGGAAAGATTCTACCTAAACAGAAATGGAGGTAAAGTGTCTGCTAAGAAGTGAATACTTCTGTCTCTGCTGACTCCATCTGGATTGAAACAGGCCTGGAGTAGGGTGGTGGCTCTCAAAATCTAAAGGAGGGAAAACATGCCAGAAAAGTGTGCTGGTTAAATAGTCAGAATCTGAACAGGAATTTGAAAGGAATGAAAGGATGAAAGGTAGAGTTTTAAATCACCTGTAAGATTTTCTGGCTGTGAATGACTGAACAACAGTCAGACTGAAATAGGAAGGAAAAGTGGCCTAAAAAAAGTTGTCAAAGATTTAGATTTTAGAAATCATTTGGCGAGATTCTCAAGGTGTGGATGTCTGAAAGACAGTTATAAATGAGGCATCTGGAAGTAGGAATGGGTAGAATCTTGAAATATGAATTTGAAGTTTTCCTGCTTTAAAGAAATTGTTGGAGGTCTGGGAGACTGAGATGCTGACATCCCAGGTCTGGAAGGGACAGTGATTTCAGAGAACTGGTGGGCGTCCTCTGAAAAGCCTGATCATGCAGTACAGAACTATGCCATCTGGTTTTCTTGTTTCACTGTTGACATTAAAATGAAGAAAACTATCTTCTTCTCTTGATCCACAGAGACTTTTAAAACAATAATAACAGCTGTGCCACCACTAGAACTCTGCCTGCTTAACTTTTTACCAGATAGCCACACAAAGTGAGACTATATTTTCACAAGATGACATTAACTGTAGTAATTACAGGGTGCAGTGATATTTTTAGAAATCTTAAACATGTTTTCCTGTTGCATATACAAGGAAAACTCAGTCAATGCCAGAAATTGGGATTGTATAAAAAGTCATGCAAATTCTTTCCACAAAGTGCTTACTTGGAATAAAATGAAGCCAAGGTATGTATCAAGGCAAAACACATGTTAGGTATGATTTTGTACATGGCTATGGTCATCTGGAAGTGTTGACTAGAGAAATAGAAAGAAGTAGAGTACACAGGCTCTCCATCACTGTGCTACTCAGTTCCTGGTGCCTGATGTTCTTTGGGTGCTGAAAACATGAGCCTGGTTCCAGCATTTTCTCCACATTGACATTTTTGACATTCTGGGTTGGAAAATTCATTGCTGGAGGCCGAACTATGCTTTCTAGAATATTTCACAACATCCCTGATTTCCACTCTTTGGTTGCCAGTCATATTTCCTTCTTTTCCTGAATTGTAATAATCAAAAATTTCTACAGACATGGCCACATGTCCCCATGGAGGCTAAATTGGCAAGGTTGAGAGCTATTGCCTGAAAGATGAAAACAACTATAAGTGGTTTTCAATCTTTGTGATGAAAGGACCAAGTGGGGTGCATCTGCTTAAGAGAATGGCAGGATTAAACAACAGACCTAGGCATCTTGGGAGGATTCACAGACAAGTTATCGAGGATAAAATCCAGGAAGGCTATGCATAACAAAATACCGCTACCCATTTTGCCTGAATGTGTAGTATTTTGAGATGTTAACCATCTTACCTAAATGTGAGATGCTGATTGATTCTATAACATATTTATAGACAATGTTTTTCCCTGTGTGTGGATATTATGGGCTACCTTTACCCAGCTTTAGCTCCTCGATAGATTGGTGAGTATTTCTTGGATCATTTGAGAGATATTTTTCATGGATAGGTAGATGGTACGGTTCTTGAAAAGGCAAAAATGGCAGTAAGAGTTAGGAATGCATGGATTAGGTACACACCAGGGTGAACCAATTAGAATGCCACCACTTCTCTCCTCATGAGGACCCAGTCCAGGTGCTCACCCTCTTGTGGCTCTGTTTCCTCATATATAGTATGCAAAGACAATAATAGCACTCACCCCAGAGTTTTTTAAGAATTTAATTATTTTTAGGCCAGGACTCTACACTTTGCTGAAACTTTTGTTTGTTTGTTTTGTTTTGTTTTTTGGGGAGGAGTGGGAGATGTTAATGTATGTAAAGTATTTAGAATAATATTGAGAACATATTATTAGTGTTATAAGAGTGAATCAGAAGACAAATGCTGCAGATATGACAGGGTTGTATATTTGGAACATCTATAATTCATTGAAAACCATTAGAAGATATAAGTAAATTGACTAAAGTAGCTACATTAAAATCAATCTCAAAACCTCCATCATTTTTCTACAACTCATCAATGACCAGTTTTAAGGGCTGAATTTTAACTTCTCTACACTCGTACATTGATGTCTTAACTACAAATACCTCAACATGAGGAAGCGGCTTTGGAGCTCGGTAATAGGTAGAGGGTAGAAGCATTTTGAGGTGCATATAAGAAAAAGCCTAGATACCCTGAAGAGATTGTTGGTGGAACTACGAGCCTCGAAGTTGATTTGGGCCAGGGCTTAGAAAGTGGAGGAAAGGCAGCCTTTCTCTTCTACTGGCAAAGAACTTAGCTGAATTATAGCTTAGTGTTTTGTAAAAGGAGCAGTTGCAAGTGATAAACTTGATTACTTTTCAGTGTATATTTCACGCTAAGCTTTGGATAATGGCTGTTTTTTCCTTTCTTTCCTATGAGAGGAAGTAAATGGAAGAATGAAGTGAAAAGGAAGCAGAGATAGAAGAGTTGTTAAGTGCTCAGCCTATGTTGACAAAGACAAGAAACTGTGCTCTAGAAAGAACACCATGTGATTATATAATTATTTTATGAAGAAATTATAAGTGTGACTCATAGATCCAATCAACCATGTTAGCAGAAATACTGCTAGCTTGAACAGACAGGTTCAAGGACAAGATAAAATGGAAGAAATTTGATACCTTGGATTTTGATGGGATGAACTGATAGTGTTGTCTGCCTCATACTTGCATTGCTCTTCAAGTGAAAAGAAGATCCCCAGAGATGACTTAGAAATTGCCAGACCGGTGACAGCCATTGTGATTCTAAAGGACACAGGTTAGGAGGGTGAAGTGATCGTTTTCATGGTTCCAGACTGTGGACTACTCCCTAGTCCCAGATCACCTCCTTGAGGTTAATGTGGAAAGTTAGTGCCTCCAGGTTAAGGGGCGAAGTCAATGCTCTTTTGGGCCAAAAATCTGGTGATTCCATACTAGTGAGCCTGAAGGACAGGGAAAAGGCCAAGGAAAATCTTTTTGTGGTTTAAAATCTAGAGGAATTTACTTTTGTCTTGAGGGTTTTTGGGATTCCTTTCTTTGTGATTTCTCCCTTCTGCTGGGGAAGGAATATCTATTCTATGTGTCTCCCACGACTGCACATTGGAAGCGTCAACTTGTCTGGCTTTACAGGTTTATAGCTGGAGAGAATTTTGCCTCAGAATGAATCATACCTTCAGTCTCACTTATACCTAATTTAGATGATATTTAGATGAGATTTTTGGACTTATATTTGATGGTGGGAAAAGTTAAGACATTTGTGGATGTTGGAATGGGAGGGATGCAGTTTGTAAAAATGATTATGAATTTGAGACCAGACGGTAGAAACTGAAGTGCTGAATTGTCTCCCTATCAAATGCATATGGCAAAGTGCTAATCTATACTACCTCAGAATGTGCTGTACTTGGAAATAGTACTTTGTAAAAATGCAGTAAAGTTGTGAAATATCAGTAGGTCATAGTGACTTCACCATTAGAGAAAGAGATTGGACGCAACACAGAGACCAAGAAGAGTAACAGAAGGGAACCATGAGAAAGCGACCTTTGGAAGTCAAGGAGAGAGGCCTCAGGAGAAGTCAAACTCATCAATGCCTTGATCTTGGAGTTAAACCTTCAGAACTGTGTAAAAATAAAATCCTGTTGTGTCAGTCATTCAGTGTGGGACATTTTGCTCTAACAAACTAATAGAATCAGAAAATATAACAGGAAACTATCATTTAAAATATCTTCTGAAATGTTGAAAATGATGAAAATGTTCACCAGAGTAGAGAGTGTGGGTTGTCCTGAATTCAGGGCCTCACATGGTCATTAGGGCCCAAATCTGTGATGTGCAAGGCGCTCATGGAGAGAGTCTATTAGCTTTTTACCCTGGCAGGGGAGCCTCCCAAGAGAGTGTTAGAGCTCCTCCAGGACCCTCACCACATGGTCATCCCAGAGTCATTCTGCGCAGGCAGCTGCTCTTGCCTGGATCTGTCCTTTCTGGAGGACAGCTTGGCCTCACACTTGCACATCATGTCCAAGGTCTAATAGGAGGCTTTTTCTCAGAGCAAAGGATAAAGATGGATCAAGCAAGGTTTGAATCTGGGTATTTAGGTAGGGATAGGGAAAAAGCCAACCAGGGCTTTGCTTTAGGACTGACAGCAGCTCCTCCTATTAGTGGATGTTTGCTACATCTTGGCATCTGGGTGTGAGCCAGGCATTTGGTTACTATAGCGGGACACACATGATGCCTGCATGGGCCAGTGAACCTCAGACCTGAACTCCCATTGATAAGGATGTACCATTTCTTTACTTTTCATGAAGATGAAATCCAAGGACAAAAAAGAGAAATGCACTGTGCTTATGCACTGTCCAGATAAAGGGCCTTGCATGGATGAAGAGTTTACAAATGGTTCCCCGGAGGAAGAAAGGGACTTTTCTAGCTAGGAAGGGGAGTGTGATGCTAGGTATGAATAAGGTTTTGACTCATTCTAGCTGGCAGCAGCCAAATAATCACATGAGTTTAGACAAGTTCTGCTGTTTATTGGGGAGGGAGATTGTTTAATTAGGTCCAGTGCAGTGCTGGCAGAGAAGATAGATCAAGGGCTTAGTTGTTTTCTGTTTTAGGTAGAGTTCAAAGTTTCTAAATAAATCAACGTTGGCTGCTTAGAACCAGCTCTTATAAAACGTGACATTAGTTTTTTATCTTCTTGTTCTGCAAGTGTAGACTTCTTCTCTTATAATCACACTGAACCTGCCAGGTGGCATATGAAGGCCATTGATTCTTGATACTTAATTTCTTTTGCTTTGTACCTGAATTTCAGAGTTTCACACAGTGCCAAAGTTTATATTTAAGGTGAGTATAAATCTTTTGCCCCTGTTTGCTATTTGTCCTCACAGCTATGTGAGAGTATGCTACTTTCTCTTTGGCACTGCTTCCTCAATATCCAGGAACTTTACTACTTCATGCCTCAAACCTGGGAAGTTCAAGGCTAAAATGAGTGCTCAGATTCCTAGATACTGATGAACTTGGCACTTGGTCATTCAAATATCAAACTTCCCTGTCTCAGACAAGGAAATCTCATGTCTGTAGTCTTTCAGGTCATAACTTTAAAGCATACATCAACATGGTTACCTGCATTTACATTAGAGACACACCTAATGTTTGGTGTAAGTAATGTTAAAATATTTAGGGTATAATTGACTCCATGAGTCAATTTGTTTGTTTTTCACTTCCTTCCCTATTAACATTTTCCTAGTGGTTTAATTAAATGGTCAGAAAGTAACCAGGGAACACTGTGGAAATAATTGGTTTATATGTAAAAACTGAGGAAAATCATTTGCCTAAACATCTCTAACTATTTAGATCTATCTATCTATCTATCTATCTATCTATCTATCTATCTACCATCTATCATCTATCTACTATCTAATCTACACTGTTTAGAAATTTTAAAAGCTGGTTTGACCATACTTATCCATTGTTTTCAGTGTATATTTCAATAATGATAAATTATTTATGAAATTGTGCAGTGATCACAATTCTAGACCATATCCATCTGGCAAAAAGGTGCTTTCTTTTTGCTAGGTACTTGAAACAGTTTTAGATCTATAGGTTTTGCTTTTCTAGACATTTATATATATGAAATCATATAGTGTATCTTTGTGTATTTAGATTCTTTTACATTGAATGCTATCTTGGAGTTTATCCATTTTTAATGACAAATAGATGTTTATATGATTATACCACATTTGATTATGTATTCCTTTAACAAAAATATATTCATCTCTATATCTCTCAGTTAAGCAGAGTGATAGATACATGGTTCACTACCAAGACTAATTGTAAATCAGTCATAAATAAGTCAAAGATTAAATACAACAAGCAAATAATTTACACACCAAGACAGCTTTTGACATAGCCATGCATATTACGTGCAAATGAAACACAAAAGATGGAGGCATTATTTTTGACTTGGAGTCTTGGGAAAAGTTTCACAGAAAATGAACATTTATGCAGGAATATGAAAATGATGTTGAACTTATTTTTAGTCATCTAGGTCTATGCTGCCTTCTTGGGATCACAAAAATACAAATTAATATCAGGAATGGAAGTAGAGTGGGTCAGATTTGATTACCACTTTCAGATATATTAGACTGTTAAATCCTAAAAGCTTAAATGTTACCTCCATGTGAAGGATTCTCTGAAAGATAAGTCAGAATTAATCCATTCTCCACTTTGCCAGGAGATGGAATAAAACCTACATTACAACAAATAATACAAATACCAAGTCTTAACACAGATCAACGTTGGGTAATTCCCTATCAGGTTCACTTGGAGGAGATCAAAACTGTGTCTTAAATGCCCATTTCATACAGCACCCCACAGAGGAGCTTTGTATAAATTCATTGCTTCAGTATCAGTTCTTTTGATGTTCCTTACATTCTCCAGCACTGTAGCTTCGAGTTTGTGTCATTTGGGCACATTCTTCTGGTCCTGATCATCCATTTCCCATTTTCCAAAGCCATGGAAGGTAAGAAATTTTTTTGTTTGCTTTTCTCCATGGTGTCCTTCAAATCTACTGTGGCCTCTGATTCCTTCCCCCAAGCTGAGTTCCATTTTCCAGAAGCTACACAGCCTTGGAGCTTGGAGAGAAGTATAAAGCCAAGAATTCTTTTCACTGATCTCAGAGCAGGATGGAAAATAAGGAGTGGACTAGGGATTGGAAATGGACAGGAACAGTCCAGAACTCCCTGTTCCCAGTGACATCCCCTCGCACTGGTGCCTTTCCAATGGGTTCTGTTTTTGAGGCTGCTTTTATTTCCCCAGTTTTTTGAGAAATTGCCTGCTAAGACAGGCAGCCTGGACAACAAGCCAACTTTCTATGACTGAGGAGCTGGTTTGTTTGTATTTCTTGTGTGTTTACAATACATATTCTCTCACTTCACCTGCCTTTTTATTCTTCCCCCAGAGCTAAACCGAGTCCCTTTCCTGGCAAGCAAGTCCTTGCTTCACATGACTCATCAATCTTTTCCTCTGTCATGGAGCTTCAATGGCAAGACAATGAGACATCAAACGCTGTGGGGACCTTGTGTGCTTCTTTGTCCTGCATCCCAAATGCAATGATTTTTATCTCCATAATCTTTCTCATATTTCTCATCGCCATAACCTTTATGACTATCTGATACCAGGTCCTCATGTCTACTTTGCCAACCATGTAAAAAGCTGGAATTGCTAGAAATTATAGATGTGATTCATTTTGAAGAGCCTCTTTCTGTGCCTTGCTCTTTCCCTTTTTCCTCTCAAACTTCAGATTCAATAGTAAATGTCCAGTAGATAGGTTGTATTTTGATAATACAAGATACAACTTGTCTTCTGAGGACAGTAGAACAAACAGACAAGTGGGCATAGATACTGATCTCTTGAGAGTGGCTGTACCAATATACTAAATTTCCAGTCTCTGGGCTTCTGTGTGAAATAGTAAACCCATATTTGCTTAAAAAAAATGGTTACCAACTGCTTCTATACAGTACCAGCTAGTAACTATAACAAATTATTTAGTAAAATAACTGTATAATAGCAATATAAAATACTTAGGATTTTTGGGTCATGTGTTTTGTTTTAACTACTAAATTGTGTTTGCAGAATGAAAATAGCCATAGATAACACATAATCAAATGGGCATGACAGTGCTCTCATGAACATTTTTTTTCTCTCAAAAGAGACACCAGCTATATTTTGCCCATGGACTTTTGTTTTAAGCCAATGTTTTGTTTTAAGCCCTAGTTTAAGCCAATGCTGATAGTTCTATGTTACTAGCACCTAAATCCAACCCAAGCCATATGATTTGATTTGCTACAGCTGCCCTAACAAAATAACACCAGACCGGGTGACTTACACAACAGAACTTACTTTGTCACATTTCTAGAGGCTGAAAGTCCAAGATCAAGATGCCAGCAGTTGGATTCCTTTGAGGCCTGTCTCTTTGGCTTGCAGATGGCTGTCTTCTCACATGGTCTCTCTGCTGCATGCACACTCTTGGTGTGGGTTTGGTTTCACAAATTTCTCTTCTTGAAAGAGTAATAGTCATGCTGAATTAGCACCTTGTTCAAATGGCCTCACATTAAGCCATTCACCTCTTTGAAGGCTCCATCTTTTAAAACTCTCACATTAGCAGGTGGGATCAGGCCTCAACATAAGAATTTTGACAAAACACAACTCAATCCGGAGCTCTCAGTGATATACACTGACTGATATTTAGTAGCTGTTTTACCTTGAGCAGGTTACTTAGTCTTTCTGAATCTCAGTGTTCTCACCTAGAAAATGTAGATAAAGAAATATATTTTACAGTTTGTAAGAGAATAAGTGATAATACAGGTAACTACACTTAGCCCATTGTTAGAGATGCTGACTAATTTTCTCTGATTATGCTAACTTAACACAGAGAAGACCAGCAGGCATGCATGAAGAAAGGAGGCAGACTTTTTGCCACACTTGTTTATGCCTAAAGTCCTGTCTAACTGTGGAACAAAATAATACAATTGAAACTTTTAAAAGGGAGAGATTTGTAATATATGTTAAATCCCATTGGAAACTGACAGCAGCAGGTGGACTTCACTTAAAAATGAAATTCTCTTAGAGAATTTTGAGTAGCAGGCTTTCTCATTAGCTATTGAAAATCATCTTTGACCAGAGTGACCATTTCCAGAGCGTTAGAGATGGACCATGTAGTAAACAGTGAGGAAGAATCAACACACTCAGATTTGAGTTTTATTTTTGTATCTAGTGCCAAAGTTATTAATTCGCTGAGCTATACTTATTAAGCACCTAGATATTCTTTTTCATGTAGGAACATGGAGTTTGGAGGTGGAGGCTAAATGAACAAGACGCCTTTCTGTGCTAAGTGCTGAGTTGTGGAAAGTGATATGAGGACAAAAGAACAAGAATGCTAGAGGTGGCCTTTTGGGTACTCTGAGAAGGACGGTGCAGATTGCTCCTAGGACAGTGCTGCTGGGAACAGTAAGGGGAGAGTGCTGTGCTTCTTGCCTCCTGGCATCCCTCTGGCCAAGTGCATCCCTCTGGCCAAGTGCATTGCCCTATAGGAGGCTCCCCCAGGCTTCATCCTTGGAACCAAGGAACCCCTGCCAACAGCCTGGTCAGTTTCTTACTCTTACCACCAACCAAGTGATATTTTTGTAGACATTCAGCCTTTTCCAGTTTCTCAGGGAAGATTACTTGATTTTCCATGCTGCTTTGCTGTAGAGCACAACAGTCAGCAAAAAGTAAGCAACAAAATCTGTCTTACATGGGCATAACAGTCTTTTATTATTTATTTCCAGGAGCTGAGAAAGCAAAAGACTCCTGAGTTTTAATCTTTCCAGCCACCCCTTTAGGGAAAACTCCTTCCAGTTGTGCCCAGTAGGTAGGGACTTGAGACAGCAGCCTGATCATTTGCAGAAAGCATGTCACACTATAAGTCATGACCAGGGAAGAAGCTTACTTGACGAGAATGAGTCATGGGGAAGAGTAGACACCAGTAGCAAAGGTACGCACAGAATTCCTTCCAGCAGTAAAGTATGCATTTATTCCTCACGCCCTCATTCAACAAGCAAATGTTAAACAGTACTATTTGTCAAATACTATACTAGACAGAATCTGGTAATATTCATTGATTTATTTTGCAAATATTTAATCAATGCCTAGAGGATAAAATATAAATGAGGCAGAGTCACTGTCTGCTGTGAATTTAGTTTAAGCCTACTTCAGGAATGAAATTCCTTTCAGCTAACAGTCTTCTCAGATCTCTGTTCAGAGTTCCTGAGTTATAAATGCACCTATAGATACTTACAAAACTCCTTGAAGGTGCCTGTGATTGTTACACATCATGCAACACAATTTTCACCTCAGAATTTCCTCACATATATTGTCATCTCATAATTATCTGTAGGCATTTTATGGTCTTTAGCAATTTTTGTGAATAACATAGATGTTCAACATCTTTCCTTTATTTAATCTAGTTTAGGGGTTCTGGTTACTATCCCATATTCCAGAGAAGATGACCAAAACTCTGAAAACCCCAGTGCAATGGAAGAATTTAGAATATGGGTTAAGGAGAGATAAAAAACACATATTTAATATCCCATTCAAGAATTCCACCTATCCTCCTCTCAAAGTATCCCCACATGCTGTACAGCGTTGATTTGCTTTAAACTATTTGTCAGAATCGGTTGGAGCATGCTGCATAGCACAAAATCAAGTATATAGCCATAATACAATTGGTCTAGTATTAAATATAAGAATATAGGGCAATACATTTGAGACCCCTTCTGCTTCTCTGACAGCCTTCCCCCCCCATAAATATTTCCTACTCTTAAACTCTGTTGCTCCTAGAATTCTTTCTTTGATGTTAGTAAAGACAGACTTGTACCAGACATCTAGCAGGTTGCGAGTTTCTTTGCCCTATATAGCTTGGAGGTCATTCTTTGAGATAATTGGACAGAGATAAGAGTTGCTATTGTTTCACAGATTCTGAATTGGGAACTCATTTAGGTAACCAAAACATTTTATGCTTCAAATTTTGTTATGTGTTTGCCCACTTTTTATAGTTGCTTATGCTTTGTTTCTTATATAGTTTTGTCAAAATAAGTTAAATCATGCGAAGGTTATGGATTATGATGCTTTTTTAAGGGAAGATTTTTTTTTCCTGTTTTGTATACGTTACATTTGAATGAGAGCCTGAATTTACTGGAATTCCTTGCTTGATTTTAGACAATAGAGGTAGAAAGCATAACATTAGAGCCTGCCCCCAGGGGACTTTAATATAAAATTCTGTAAAATGGGTCTTTTTTTAACAAAATCTTGTTCATACATAGAAAATATACATGGTTATATAATAAACCATGGGGTTCCTTCCATCAGTTAAAAGATGCTGTATTGGTGACTGTTCCTAAGACTTGGAGGACAGGTTTCACTGAGACAGAGTGGCTCTGATCCTCCTCTACACTGTGGAGGAAATGTCAAGCCTGTCCTGTTTCTTTCCTTTCTGGTCTGATCTCCCGCTGGTATGAAGGCAATCTTAGCTCTTGAGACTCCCCACTGTTGACTTTCCAGACTGAGTATGATGACTCATGGGCAAGTTGTTTCAATAACTCATTATGATCATGAGTAGAAAAGACTTCCTTTCTCTGACCTTACTTCTGATCTTTCCCTGCCATTTTGTACTTTCCTCTTTTTTTTTTTTTTGGAGGCATGTAAGACTACAGAGAAACTCTAAACTGTTCCAACATTTTCCTCCTATCCAACAACTAAGTTAAGAACATAGAAAATAAGTGTTTGCTCATGCTGAACACAGAGAAGTCATCTTAGATGAGGAATACATTCTCCATCTCTGGGTCAGATGAGACACTGGAATTTTGCCCATCCAGGAGGACACACATACAAGCTTTGTCCCAGTTTAGCATTCTGGGCAACAGTCTTCTTCAGGAGGCTGAACCTGAGACATAGTGGAGAGAACAGACTTCCGAGGGAAACCAGAATGAGCTATATCCAAAACATCACACCTAGGAGACCAAAACACATTTAGCCTAAGAGATAATCTCCAACTTTCTCTCTCCCCCTCTAGTATCACAGATAGCTAAATTAGGTAGAAATATCAGAGGCAGTCAGACACCCATATACTTCCTCCAGGGTTGAATCATAGCATTTAATATTCTAAATAGACCAAACCTCCTTAACCGCCCCCCCTTTCTTGGAAAGTTTTTGTCTGTCCTATGTGTGCTTGCTACATGACTTGCTTTATCCTTTGATCCCCACTTAATATTATTCAAGTGACTATGCTTGTTGTAATCTTATTGGTTGGCTACAGTTTTATCCCGCCTCACACCCATCCTATAATTATCTTGATAAAACACCCTTGAGAAACAGAGTTGGTGAGCAACACACTTTCTGGGTTTCCTTCTGCTCCTCTTAGATAAAAGATTTTATTTTCTCTCTCAATAAATTTTTTCTGCTCTTAATCTCTATTGTTCCTAGAATTCATTCCTGGATTTCAGAGAACACAAACTGAGCATTTGGACATCTAGCAGATTGGAGTTCTATTTCCTTTATATCACTAGGTCTAATTAGCATTTATGTGTATAGAAAAAATACTTTGATAGGTTTTGGACCTTGAAACCTTTACTGTAAACTTATAAGTGCCAGGTAATGATTTTGTTCAGGCTTTTGCCTGTCTTCTATAACTTTGGCAAACAATGGTTACTTTGCCAGCTAGTGAAACGCTTTTGTAGCAGCTGCCACTCTTAAAGCAGAGGATAGGTTTCCCCAGCATCTTTTGGTGAATTCCCATTGAAACCAATGGCCAATGGAATGTTGACTGGAAAGAAAGCTGGATTCTTTTCTAGAGACTGATCTCTGGTTGGATGGACCAATAGAAACTGAGAGCAACTGAGAGATCATGGCAAGGGCTGCTCTCTGGTGAAATGTTAGTGGAAACTGGCTTGCAGAAAAATCTCTAGTTATCTATTATATTTATCTCTTTCTCCTAATAAACCAGAAGTTCTCCCTAAGCTTTTAAGTTGACTTTAGAACTACTTTGTCTTTAAACTTCTCCTCTCTACAAAAATCAGGACTAGAAAACAGCATACTTTTGCTTTCGGTAGCAGCTATTAGGAGTGATTTACATTTGTGTGTTACATTTGCTAAAAAAGAGTAAAAAAGAGATTTTAGTCAGCCTTTTTCTTTCATGTGTGCACAGAAGACTAATAAATGTGACTTTGTTAACATGTAAAATGTGATTTCTAGATGATAAATATCAGTTAACCTGTCAGCTTCAAATGTATAAAAGTTTAAATAGAGAGTAGTTTTGTATTGCTGCTAAGAAAGGTTGCCTAGGTGATTAGATGACTCACACAAGTGTCTTGAAGACTTCTTTGCTTAGGGACCAGGGTGGACTTCCTTAAGACCATTATTGTTTCTATCTGTCTCTAGAAGTGATCTCCTTTATAGGCTAAAAAGTTCTCCAATTACTTTCAACTCAGTTTTTGGCATGTGCCCTCTTTCAAAAAACAACAAAAAATAGTTTAGTACAAAGTAATGCTTACTTTCTAAATATTACTGTCACAGTTGAGGCCAAATCGTAAATTGTGCTTGTAAAAGTACCTATAGGAGCCAGTACACAAGTTCCCTCAGAAGATGAAATTGTGCACGAGTGTAAGGGTAGATAGGCTGGTCAAATTATGTCTGCTGATCTCTCTCCTACCCTGAAGTGGAATCAACTGGAGGGACTTGGTGAAGGTACAGAAAAAATAGAAATTATAGGGGATGCCTAATTCTTTCTTTTTTGCTTTTCAGACATTAAGAGCTCAATGTCAAAGTTTCTTACTTCTTTGGAATATATTCTGAAGCACTGGAAGATGTTTGATGCTTGCATGTTTAAAAATAGCCATTTGAAACTTACCTGGCAGGAGAAATACTGTGGTCACAAAGGTGGTTTACCCAGGACAAGGTTTATCCATTGCACTCTGGATGTGCTGACCCATGTGATTTCCCCAAATGTGGGAAACTCGACTGCATAATTTGTGGTAGTGGTGGACTGGGTTCCCGCTTTCCCCTGAAAAAGAAAAAAAATTAAAATAGCCATTTGATATTTTTCTGCACGTGCACATGACCTACCTATCCTGTAGAGCCAAAATGGAATGCAGAAGGAAGAATTAATTATGATGCTATTTTACAGCCAGAATCATACTGTGAAAAATACAGGAAATGGTCAGAATTGTCTTATGTTCAGACTCCTTTCAAATTAAGAAATTTTCCTTGTTTAAGTTCAAAATGTAAATGTGAGCCAAAGGAAAACCAGGCACCCCAGGTCCTTAAGGCATCCATTATCTCTGAGCATGAGGCTGCTCTTCCTCAACCTTTGGAACCTGAGAGGAGGTTTTCAAGACAACCATAATCAAAGCCTCATCCACTATTAACAAGTTTAAGGCTCTCCCTACTTACCCTTCCAGTCCCGTCCTGAGGGTGGGGCTGCTAGAGCAGCTATAATCCAAACCTCTATGGAACTATTCATATCCTTATCTGAGTTCATTCAAGCTCTTCAAGGACATTATCCTTTATAGGAAATAAATGGGGAATTTGGAACTTTCAGATTTCATGTGTCTTTTTCTCTTAGTGACCTAAAACAGATCAAACTAAATCTAGGACAAAATTTAGGTGATTCTGATAAGTACATTAAGGTATTTAAAGGACCTCAGTGTACTTACTCAGACCTATGAGCTAGACTGGAAAGATATAATTTACTCTTAAATCATACGTTGACTTCTAAATAGAAACAAGCAACATTATAAGCTGCTATTGCATTTAGGGGTGACTATCATATTTTCAATTTTAGAAGGCCAGAAGAAATCCAGGGGAACAACCAGTTCCCACTGTAGCCCAAGCAGACCCTACTCAAGATCCCTAATGACTTAATAACCAGATGGGAGATTAGGAGACATCTCCAGACATGTATACTTGAAGGTCTAAGAATGAGAACTGAGCCCTTCAATCATTTTAAATTATCAACTACAAAGACAAAAATGAGTACACCTCTGTCTTCTTAGGTAACTTACAAGAGGCATTGAGAAAACATATGTTCCTAGCTTCTGAATCAATAGAGGGACAGATTATTTTTAAAGATGAGTTAATCATCCAGTCAGCCTCAGATATTAGAAAAAAGCTACAGAAGATGGCTTTTGCTCTAGATAGCTCATTTGATACTTAAGTTAAAATTGTCTAATCAGTACTTTACAATTATAACTCGGAGGAGGCCAGAGGAAAACAAAAACCAAAACAAAAAACAAAGAGACTGGGAGAAATTGACTGCTTTTGTTGCAGCCTTAAAAGAAATAGACCCTAAATTTGATCTTTGGACTCCAAGAAGAGCTTAATGACTAAATTCACATGCTACCTCCAGCAAATGCAATGCCATCTTGAAAAGGAATGGCAATGAGACACAACCCTATGCCATACCCTAATTGGAAGTTGGACTGCACTCTGAGGTGAAGGCCCCCAAGTTCAGGCCCATGGTATCAGTTGGTCCTGTAAGATTAAAGGGCCCAAGAACTCTGTCTTCTCCCTCTGGCTGGACTGTTATCTCCACTTGTCATCTCCATGGGGAACCCTGAGTAAATCATGATTATAGAGAAAAAAAAAAAGCAGCCTATTGCAGGACACCGGCACACGTGTCTTTGTCCTTCTCTTCAATTCTGACCTTCTATCATTTCTCAATAAAGAGTCACTAGAAAAAAAAATAGCTCACTTAAACTGTAAGTTGGATGACTTCTCTTCACCCATTAATTTTAACTACCCCTAAAATCCCAGTTCCCATCTTAGGAAGAGATATTTTATCCTATGTAAATACTTTAACATATACCCAGGTTGCAGCTAATTAAAATGATACTGAGACTGATTTTACAAATACAATACATATTATTGGCTATGTATACTAACTTTGAGAGTTTTTAATTGGTCAAAATAATGTGTTATGATAATCTAATTCTCAAGTCATCAAAATTTTGGAAATAATTACAGTTAAAACTAGAAGATTTTGTGACAAAATACCAAACTCCATCAATCGAGGGGTTTCAGAGCCAATTGGTTACAGTGGCTATTCCAGTTCTTAAGAACAGTCTCTAAACTTGGCTCTTTCCCTAACCTACCTGTTCATTCTAATGCTCATGTTTTGATTATGTGCACTCTAATTTCTCAAAAATTTGTTTTTTCTTTCCTAGAGGCTACCAAGCCCTAAGTGATCAGACAGATAAAACCAATAGCAAATATGCCAGATTCCTTTTAGCAGGATCCACCAGATGAACCTTGTTGAGAGTACATGACACATTGAGGACTTAACCAACTACACTCAGTGGACCTTAAAGGGCACCACAGCCTCTCTCTTTCTCTGTCTTAAACGTAAGAGTAAAATCAGTGAGATGAGTCATCCTCCAAAATCAGATGGCATTAGACTTTCTAACAGCAACACAAAGGGGCACTTGTGCAATTGTAAAAGTTGAATGTCATGTGTACATTCCTGATCTTTCTGCTAATATCTCAATAGCTACTCAAGATATTAGGTGACAAGTTAATGATGTGTCAGACTATGAAATTCCCTAGACTTTATCCTTATCCTTTATATGGAAAGCTCTTACTAGCTCCTCCTCATGGAAACTTTTGAGTGTATTCATAATTATCTTGTTGATCTTATTATTTGGTTCATGTATATTTAATTGTTTCTTTGGGTTTGTCCCCTCCCGAATTAAAACTATAGGCCTACCCAAGAAAGACTGCTGGCATCTGTCAGGGGCCTTTAGATAGACCCTCTAAAAGGTATCTCTGACTGTCAATCACAACCATGACCCCCTTCAGCCTGAAGAAGCAGGTCAGCCATTGATCATTGCTGTCTCACAGCAGTTGGGAGTAGTTCTTCAGAGGGGGATTTATAGACAGATAAGTTAAGTTGAAAACATTGTAGTCTGTCAGACAGGGCTAGGCCCTTGAAGGATCCAGTGGAGAAGATGGGAGGCATTACAACTGTGGAAGAGACAAGACACATCCTCTGAGGGTTGGACCTCAAGACAAAAGATAAAACCAACATATGCACCCACATACTTTCCCTAAGAATAAACATCAATTGGTATTCTAAGTATGAATCACTTGGGGAAGCAGGAAGATCCACTGAACAACCACCTCCATGAAAATCTCCTGATCTTCTTTATTCCTCCTTGTTACATGACTTTATTTCCCATTTGATCTCAATTCAATCAACATTACCTGACAATTATGATCATAATCTTTTTGGTAGTTTTGTCCCATCTCATGCTCATTTTGTGATTTCCATTTTTTTTCATCTTGCGCCCACCTCACCTCATGGTTTCGTTCTATAAAATTACCAAGAAAAGACAGAGTCCTCAGCAATCCACCCATTCTGTCTTTCTCTCAGACTGATTCTTCCTTTCCTCAGTACATATATTTTGCTCTAATAATATAATTATCTGATCCTGAGAGAAAAAACAAGAACCAAGAATTATGGATAGTTGTTATAGGTTACAAAGCAGCATATGGACTCTCTGTATCTTTAAGACATGAAGGTATGAGAAGTTCTTGAAGATTGTTGTTAATAAATGCACATTCCTGCTGTTAGAATGACACTTCTGCTGTAGAGGCCCTCTGTATACTTGCTTCTTTCTTATTTCTGTTTGTTTCTTATGTTTACAATCTAGAACATAAAAGAGATTAAACTTCGCCCCAAGGCTGAATGATAACTTGGCATGGCCAGGGTACCTTTTCCTCCCTCCCAGCATTTCTTCATCTTTCTACTCCTACGGCATTACTGTTTTGGCCCAGTCACTATTTCAGTCACATAGAGATCCAATGTCTCAATGCCTCCTGTGTACATTGACAAAATCTGTTTTCTGCCACGGAACTTTTCCAGCAGAGATGCATAAGAACTAATTCAAATATGCATTTTGAAAGTGCAGGAGAGGTAACACCTCAGGAAGAACTCTCAGTCAAAAAAGAATTGAATCAATAGATAAATGCTTCTTTCTTATCTGCCTTCAGCAAGCAATTCTGGCTTATCTTTTATCATATTATTTTCCTATTATTGGGTCTACATTTCTAGTCGTCTGCCTAATCTGTCAACTATATTACCACTTCACATCAAAGCATCACTTCAGCTATGAAGCAGCTGTTGTTTCCTTTTCTTTTCCCTCTTTTTAACGGCTTGCTTCCCTTGACAAGATAAAGGAATTTTTTTGGTATTTTAAAAATATCATTTAATTTTTATATTATTTGTCAAGGAAACTAATGTAGGGATATTGAGTAGACTAGTTGTAAGTAGAAGTACAGGTTAAGAAAGAATATTATTGCTGCAAGTGTGGGTAAAATAATGTTCCCGTTTTGTTATTTCTTTGATAGTAATTCATTTAGGTAGGAATCTTTCTATTGCTGTTCATGGAATTGCAGTCTTCCTTATCTCTTTCTAGAATATCCTTCAGAACACTTTGGAGTGCTGGTTCGGTGTTCATGAATTTCTTCAGGTGTTTTCATGGAAGTATCCTATTTCTTCATTGATTGTGAAAGACAGTTTGGTTGGGTACATCAGTCTGGGTTGGAGGTTGTTTTCTTTTAGGACTTGAAATATTTCACTCTAAGCTCTCCTTGACTTAAGGGTTTGTGTTGAGAAGACCACTATGATTCTGATGGGCTTTCTTTTATAGGTGATTTATTTCTCTTCTCTAACAGCTTTTAATATTCTGTTCTTATTCTGAATTTCTGGAATCTTGACTATTATATGCCTTGGTGCAGATTTTTTTGGTTATGGATAACTAGAGTTCTATATGCCTCACTTATCTATAGATTAAATTTTTTTCCATGCTACCATTACTTCTGTGCACAGGTTATTTAATTTTTTTAAAATGTCATTTTTGCAGTCTCCTGCCTTTTGTCAACTCTCATCAATCTTAAGTTGTTCTTCTTTGCATCATCTTGCAGCTGTTAGATTGTTTTTCAAGGTACTTTGTTGTTTTTAAGAAATTTTTCTTTTTGTGATCACTCACTGCAATCCTGTCTTCTAGAACTCATGTTCTGTCCTCAAAATTCATTCTGCTGTGTATACTTTCAATAGGTTTTTTAATTTCCTAAAATGAGCTTTTTGAATCTGTTTATGGATTTATTTTCTTTCCTATGCTTGCATTCATTGTTTCTATTACTTTCCTAAGCTTTTTTAGTTTTCTTTTGTTTTATCTGTGTCTATTCTAGATTAACAAGCCAAGTCACTTATTGTGAACATAATCTATTTTTTTAATCTGAAAAATTGTTTCTGATCTTATTTTTCTGTAGTCTTATTAATCTGTTTTGTTACTTCTATTGTATTTCAGAAAATTCATGTGAGTGAATTCTGATTTCCTTCACCTCATTGTCCTTTGAACTTACCTTAAATGGGCTAGAGGTCTATGACTGTATCTTGCTTCTGTGTCTTGTTATTTTCTTTCTTTTAAAAAAATTTTTTGTCTTCTTAAAAAAGGAGATTGAAGAGGATATTAGAAAATGGAAGGATATTCCTTGCTCTTGGCTAGAAAAAACCAACATTGTGAAAATGGCCATACTCCTGAAACTGTTATACAGATTTAGCACAATCCCAATCCAAATACCATTAACGTGCCTCACAGATCTAGAGAAAACACTCCCAAAATTCATTTGGAAACAGAAGAAACATAGAATAGCAAAGGCAATTCTGGGCAACAAAGGCAAGGCAGGAGGTATCTCAATCCCTGACTTGAAACTATACTACAAAGTCACAGTGATAAAATCAGCATGGTACTTCCAAAGAAATAGACCTGAGGATCAAAGGAACAGATTAGAAGATGCAAGCACAACTACAGAAACACTCAGCCACCTGATATTTGACAAAGGGGTTAAACATGTTCATTAGAAGAAGGATAGCCTCTTTAGTAAACAGTGTTGGAAAAATCGGCTCTTCACATGCTGAAGACTGAAACTAGATCCATGCCTATCACCATGCATAAAAGTAAACTCTATATGGATCAAAGACCTAAATGTTAAAACAGAAACACTAAATCTACTGGAAGACAAGGTAGGTAGAAGTCTTGGAGACACAGAGGTAGGCAGAAAATTCATGAATAAAATGCAAACTGTATGGGAAACACTTCAAAGAATCAACAACTGGGATCTCATATTATTGAAAAGTTTCTGCACTTTAAAAGAAATCACCAACAGAGTGAAAAGAAAACCCATAGAATGGGAAAGAATTGTAGCCAACAACCCCTCAGACAAAGGACTTATATGCAGAACACATAAAGAATTGAAAAACATCAAGCCCCCCAAATTCAAAGACTCTCTGCAAAAATGGGCATCTGAGATGAACACACAGTTCTCAGAGGAAGATATACAAATGGAAAATAAATACTTGAAGAAATGTTCACCATCACTGGTCATTTGAAAAATGCAAATTAAAACAGCATTGAGATATCATCTCACTTTGGAAAGAAATGCTGCCATCAAGAAAACAACTGATAACAAATGTTGGCAAAGCTTCGGGGAAAAAGGAACATGCTTCTCTGTTGGTGGGAGTGTAGACTGGTGCAGCCACTATGGAAATCAGTATGGAGATTTCTCAGAAGACTAGGATTGGATGTTCCATTCTACCCAGCTATTCCTCTCCTGGGTATTTTCCCAGAAAACCTGAAAAGGTCATATCACAGTGATATATGTGCCCCCATGTTAATAGCAGCACAATTTGTAATGGCTAAATCTTGGAAACAACCAAGATGCCCATGAATTGCAGAGTGGAGGAAAAAGATGTGGTAATTTTATACAATGGAATATTACTCAGCTATAAAAAAGGATGATCTTGAGGCCTTCATATTGAAATGGAGGCAACTTGAGCCTTTTCTCATAAGTGAAATAAATAAGAATCATATTTATAAATATCACATTGTGTTAAAATGTAATAAGTAAAAAGTAGTGTAAAAAGTAGTAAGAACTGCAGGAGCAATAAAACCCAAAATGTGTAATTGCTATTGTCAAAAAGAGAGGAAAATAAAGTGCTCTAAAGGATATAACTGCATTGTATGTTTAAGTATGTAGGATTGATGACCATATTACTGAGTTCTTGTTGGATCATTGAACAGAACTGTTTGCAGTCTCATTGTTTGAATGTCCAATTTGTATGCTTTAATTTTGTAACATGAACAACTATTTCTAAGAGGACAGTATGTAATTTATGAACTAAAAAATTAATAAGAAATGTGAGAGTAATAAAACCCAAAACGTGTAATTTCTATTGTAAAAAAGAGAGGAAAATAAAGTGCTCTAAAGGACATAACTGCATTGTATGTTTAAGTGTGTAGGACTGATAACCATATTACTAAGTTTATGTTGGATTGTTGAGCAGAACTGTTTGCAGTCCCATGGTTTGAATGTCCACTTTGTGTGCTTTAATTCTGTAACTTGAACAACTATTTCTAAGATGACAGTATGTAATTTGTCAACTAGTGATTTCTTAGTGTTTATTTTATTTATTTATTTATTTTGGAATTTTGTATTATTGCTTCCTTTTTTCTGTAGTTTTCTCTTTTTAAATTTTTTTTATTTAAAGAAAAACAAAAGCATGTAAAGGGTAGAGATAATACAGAATTTGAAAAAAAAGATAAACAATAAGAAATCACTAGTTGATAAATTACATATTGTCCTCTTAGAAATAGCCATTCAAGTTACAAAATTAAAGCATACAAAGTAGATATTCAAACAGTGAGAGTGGAAACAGCTATGCATGCATGAATCTTTACATGTATTTCAATCCTTTCTCTATTAGAGGGAAAAACAAAACATAGTAAGACAAAACAAAACAAATTCCTACAAAAACATGAAACCAAAAAGTCGTATAAAAGAAAACCACAGTACAAGGTGATCTACAATGATTACTGTGTTGTTTCTTATTATCTTCAATATAATTGTCTATATCATCAGGCATAATTGAATATAGCAGTATAATTGAATATAGCAGTACATAACAATATTAGTAAAAATAAAACATTGTAGACCATATAAAACTTCAAAGGCAGGTAATAATAAAAACCAGAGTGGATATTCTAGTGAATCTTGTCATCTTAAATGCAGTTGCCTATACTCTCAGACTTGATATTGTTAATCATAACAGCTTTGAAAAAAATTTATCAATACAGAACAGCAATCTAACAAACCAGATTTAATTATGATCAGTCATGGTAAAACAGTGTAGGTTTTACAAAGCTTTAGATTAAGTTAATAGGAAATTAAGAATGATTACCACATTATATCCTATTTTTGGATTACTGTCTGTGCCCTCAAATCTAGTCCAGGTAGAATGACTGGAACAGAATATAATACATCTAAGCAGAGTAGTGTGAGTAATGTGAGTTTTAAATCCTGGTGCACTATTAACAATATAGCATATCAAGGCCATCTATGTTAGAGATTCTAGTTATCCTTCTCTGCCTCATTTCTGCTATGCTATTTTTCTGCCTTTGTTTATCTAGTTTTCTCCTTCATCCTACTGCCTGCCCCACTCATTGAGGTCTTTCTGCCACTGTTCCTAAAATCCTGGTATTTTTTTTCTCTCTCTCTAGAATGTCCTTCAATATTCTCTGTAGTGTTGGATTGGTGGTCACAAACTCCCCCAGTTCCTCTTTGCCATGGAAGCATCTTGTTTCTCCATTAATTTCTAGTGACAGCTTTGCAGGATACATCAATCTGGGCTGGTGGTTATTTTCTTTCAGGGCTTGGAAGACTTCGCTCCAAGCTCTTCTTGATCTGATGGTCTGTGTCGAGAAGTCAGCCGTGAACCTGATGGGCTTACCTTTATAGGTAATGTTTCTTTTCTCTGACAGCTTTTAATATTCTGTTTTTATATTGAATTTCTGGTATCTTGATTACTATATGTCTGGGTGTAGATCTGTTTTGGTTGTAGGTGGCTGGAGTTCTGTATGCCTCACACAATTGAATGTCATTTTCTTTTCCTTAATTATTTCCTTAAATAAAGTTTTCCTTAATTATTTCCATAAATAGCCTTTGTAATTCACCTGTTTGTATTCCTGCCTCTTCGTTCATATTTCTTATTCTTAAATTGTAGATTCTCTTGTCATCTTCTAGCCTTTGTACTGTTATTGCCTGTTTCCCTGTTATTTTTAAGAGATCTTTCCTTTCATGATCACACATTGCAAACTTGTCTTCAAGTTTTGATAGTCTATCCTTAGTTTCTTTTAAGGTGTTTTGCCAGCTTTCCATGGAGTTTTTTAAAAAATTTTTTATTTAAAGGGATAAAACAGAAAAAAGAGAGAACTATTACAGAATTTCCAAAGAAAACATAGACAGTAAGAAATCACTAGTTGATAAATCACATATTGCTCTTTTAGAAATAGTTGTTCAAGTTATGAAATTAAAGCACACAATATGGACACTCAAGCAGTGAGACTGCAAACAGATCTGTTCAACAATCAAACAAGAACTAAGAAATATGGGTAACAATCCTGCACACATAAATATACATGCAGTTATATCTTTTATAGCACTTCCTATTTTCTCTTTTTTTTCAATAGCAATCATATTTTTTTTATTTAAAGAGAAAAAAAGGTAGAAATATTACAGAATTTCAAGAAAAGAAGATAAACAGTAAGAAATCACTAGTTGATACATTACATATTGTTCTTTTAGAAATAGTTATTCAATTTACAGAATTAAAGCACGCAAAGTGGACACTAAAGCAGTGAGAGTGCAAACAGATCTGTTCAACAATCCAAGAAGAACCTAGAAATATGGTCATCAATCCCACACATCGAAACATACATGCAGCTATATCTTTTATAGCACTTCTTATTTCTTCTTTTTTTACAATAGCAATTATACATTTTTGAAATTTTATTTAAAGAGAAGGAAAAAAAACAGAAAAAAGGGTAGCAAGAATACAGAATTCTAAAAGAAAGAAAGAAAGAAAAAGGAGAATGAGAAAAAGCCCCACTAAGAAATCAGCATTCTACAAATTATGTACTGTCATCCTGGATGTAGCCGCTCAAGTCACAAAGCCAAAGGGTACACAGTAAATATCCAAACAGCCATACTACAAACAGTTCTGCTCAAAGATCCAAAAAAGATTCAGCAATATGGCCATCCATCTTACATACTCAAACACACATGCAGTCGTATCCCCCAGAGCACCCTCCCCTCCTCTCCCTTTTACAATAGCAATTAAACATTTTGGTTTTATTACTCTTGTAGTTCCTATCCACCTCCTACACCAGAGACACAATATATTTATAAATATGATTCTTTTTATTTATAAATATGATTCTTTTTATTTCACTAATGAGGATAGTCTCAAGTTGCCTCCACCTTCCCAGGAAGGCCTCAAGGTCATCCCCTTTTAGAGCTGAGTAATATTCCACTGTATAAAAATGCCACATCCTTCCCATTCACCCTGCAGTCGATGGGCATCCTGGCTGCCTCCAGGATCCAGCCATCACAAGTTGTGCAGCCATGAACATGGGTCCACACACATCACCGTGATATGAAATTTTCAGTTCCTTGGGGAAAATACCCAGGAGGAGGAAAGCTGGACTGAACGGAGCTTCCAATCCCAGTCCTCCAAGCACTCTTCACATGGACCTCCATGTACTGGCTCGACTATTCCATGTAATGTGCCAGTTGTTTCTTTCTGATTTTCCTCTTATTTAATTGCTTATCCTACCTGTTGGTTTCTTTCTGTTGTTGTTTTGGGGATTGTGGTCATTTTTATCTCTGTCTAGTATGTCTTTCAGTACTCTTTCTAGGGTTGGTTTGGTGGACATGAATTTCTTCAGTTGTTCTTTGTCATGGAAGTATCTTGTTTCTCCATTAAATTTGAATTAAAGTTTTGCTGGGTACATCAGTCTGGGATGAAGATTATTTTCTTTCAGGACTTAAATTACCTCACTCCAAGATCTTCTTGACTTGAGGGTTTGTGCTGAAAAGTCTGCCATGATTCTAATGGGCTTTCCTTGATAGGTGAGTTGTGTCTTTTCTCTGACAGCTTTTAATATTCTGTTTTTACGCTGTATGTCTGAGATCTTAAGTATTATGTGTCTGGGTGTGGATTTATGTTGATTGTGACTGTTTGGTGTTCTATATGCCTCACTTATCTGCATATCAGATTCTTTCCCCATGTTTGGGAAATTTTCTGCTATTATTTCTGTAAATACTTTATGTATGTCATTTGCCTGGACTCCTGTATCTTCACTAATACCCATTATTCTTATATTGTTGCTCTTGGCATCATCATGAAGCTTCTGGATTGTTGTTTAGTGCTGCTTTGTTATTTTTAAATGTTGTATCCTTTCCTGATCACTAGCTGTGATCCTGTCCTCAAGGTCTGAAATCTTATCCTCAGCTTCCTTTAGGCGGTTTTGCACGCTTTCAATAGAATTTTTTTATTTCTTGGATGTCTCTTTGAGTTTGTTTCATGGATTCTGTTTGTTTTCTATATTGTTTATTCAAAGTTTCAATCAGTTTCCCATGCTCATGTATTTTTTCTCTAATTTTTCTTAAGCTACATTCAACAACTCCTTTACTAAAGTTGTTATTTCTATCTTTATATGGGAGACTACTTCTAATATTTGATTTCCTCTATAGCCTGATGCAGTTGGTTTTTTATTTCACTGGCTATCTTTTCAGAGGTTCCCAGTGTGTTACTTTTGGGGTCCTCTATTTCAATGTCTCCTATACTTGCTTCTGGTGAACTATATGTTTGAGACTGCATTTTGGTTTTTCGTTTTGTCATTTTCACTCTGCCTGGTGTTTTCTATGTGTAGGAGGGGATCACACACACTATTTTCAGACACAACAAAGTTGTACAGTTAGTTGTAGGGGGTTTTACTACTCGCCCTTTTTGTCCCTTGTACACCTCTATTTTAGGGGTATAGTCACCACATTGATACAGTCAATCCGGTGTAGTCCAAAGTTCGCCACCTGCGAGCAAAATTCCAAATTTTCTCCCACTTCCGCTGAGATCTTCTGATGTTCCAGGTGGGAGGGTAGACCCAGCTGAAGCAGTCCAGGGCAGTTTTCAGTCTTGGGCGGGCCTCCTCAATGTTCATGGTGGCAGGGTGGGCCCATGGTGGAGGTTCTGGGCAGCCTACCCCTGATGCAGGCTTCCACTGAGTTCCCAGTGGCAGGGCAGGCCCTCGGTTGAGGTTCTGGGTAGCCTACCCCCGATGCAGACTTCTGCTGAGTTCTCCATGGAGTTTTTAATTTCCTGGTAGTCTCTTTGAATCTACTTCATGTATTCTATATTTTCTTTCTATTCTTTATAGAATGTTTCTCTCCTTTTTTTTGTGTTCCTCCCTTCTTCCATCTGTATCTTCCTGAGAGATGCTTCCTGAGAGCATTTTTTTTATTACTCTACTCATATCTTGCTCAACTTGATTTAATATTTCAGTTTTGATCTCATGTACAAGGTCCCAAAGATATCTCTTAACATCCATTAAAGCCATGTCTGCTGTTGCCAATTTTTCCAACAACATTTTTTAAAGAGACTATCCTTCTTCCAGTGGACATATTTAGCTCCTTTGTCAAATATCAGGTGGCTGAGTGTCTTTGTAGTTGTGCTTGCATCTTCTAATCTGTTCCATTGATCCTCAGGTCTATTTCTTTGCCAGTACCATGCTGATTTTATCTCTGTGGCTTTGTAGTATAGCTTCCAGTCAGGAATTGATATGCTTTTTGTGTTGCTTTGTTGCCTAGAATTACCTTTGTTATTCTAGGTTTCTTCTGTTTCCAAATGAACTTCAGGAGTGTTTTCTCTAGATCTATGAGTTATGCTAGTGGCATTTTGATTGGGATTGTGTTAAATCTGTATAACAGTTTTGGGAGTATGGCCATTTTCACAATGTTGGTTCTTCCTACCCAAGAGCAGGGAATATCTTTCCATTTTCTAATATCCTCTTCAGTCTCCTTTTTTAGTGTCACACAATTTTCAGCATATAGGCCTTTTACATTCTCAGTTAAGTTGATTCCTAAGTATTTCAATTTTTATTGTGAAGGGTGATATTTCCCTAATTTCTCTCTCAGTGAGTTTTTTTGTTTGTGTACAGGAATGCTATTCATTTTTGAGCATTGACTTTGTAACCAGCTACACTGCTGAATTTGTTTATTACCTCTAGTAGTCTTTTAATGGAGTTTTTTTGGGACTCCTATATAGAGTATCATGTCTTCTGCAAATAGTGATAATTTAACTTCTTCCTTTCCTATCTTTACTCCTTTCATTTTTCTCTCTTATCTGATTGCCCTGGCTAGTGTTTCCAGAACTATATTGAATAGGAGTGGTGATAGTGGACATTCTTCTTTTGTTCCTGATTTTAAAGTGAAAAATCTCAGTTTTTGTCCATTTAGTATAATGTTGGCTTTTGGTTTGTCATAGATGGCTTTTATAATATTGAGGTAGACACCATGTATTCCGAGTTTCTGAAGGTTTTTTATCATGAACATGTGTTGGACTTCATTAAAGCTTTTTCTGCTTCTATTGAGATGACCATGTGGTTTTTGTTTTTGGCTCTGTTGATGTGGTGTATTACATTTATTGATTTGTATATCTTAAACCAACCCCACATTCCTGGAATGAACCCCACATGGTCATGATGTATAATCTTCTTGATTATTTGCTGCATTGTTTGCCAGTATTTTATTGAGAATCTTTGCATCAATGTTCATTAGTGAGATTGGCCTGTAGTTCTCCTTTTTGGTTGGGTCTTCCTCTGGTTTTGGTATGAGAGTGATATTGGCCTCCAGGAATGATTTAGGGATGGTTGCTTGCTTTTCAATTTCATTGACAAGTTTAAGGAGTATTGGCATCAATTCTTCTCTAAAATTCTTGTGTAATTCAGCTGTGAATCCACCAGTACCTGGGCTTGTCTTTGTTGGTAAGTTTTTAATTACATTTTCAATTTTAATAGCTGATATTGGGTTATTCAGAATTGCTATCTCTTCTTGGTTGAGCTTTGGTAGTTCATACAGAACTACCAAATGGAGGAATCTGTCTATTGCCTCTGTGTTTCCCACTCTATGTGAGTAGAGATTTTCAAAGTAGGTATTCATGATCTTTTGAATTTCCATTGGATCTCTAGTAATTTCCCCCTTTTCAATCCTTATCGAGTGAATTTGGGTTTTTTCTTTCTTTTTCTTTATGTTAGCTAAAGTTTTGTCAGTTTTGTTTATTCTCTAAAAAAACCAGCTTTTTGATTCATTAAGGTCCATTTTTAATTCTTTGTATTTTTTTAGTTTCAATTGCATTGATTTCTGCTCTAATTTTTACAATTTCCTCTCTTCTGTGAGGATTGGGTTTAACTTGCTCTTCTTTTTCTAGAAGTTTGAGAGGAAGCATTAGTTTGTTTATTTGTGATCATTTTGTTTTCTTGATATGACAATTTATTGCTATATATTTCCCTCTTAAGACTGCTTTCATTGCATCCTACAGGTTACAGTATGTTGTTTTCCCATTTTCATTGATTTGTAGGTATTGCTTTATTTCTTCTTTAATTTCATTTGTAGCCCACTGGCTGTTCAAAATGTTGTCATTTAATTTCCATGTATTTATGCAGGTTTTGCAATTTCTTTACCATTAATTTCCAATTTCAGTGTGCTATATTCAGATATTAGGCATGAGATAATTTCAATACCTTTACAGTTACTTAAGAATGTTTTATGGGGTAATATATGGTCTATTTTGGAGAATGTGCTGTGTGCAACTGAGAATAATGTGTATTCTGATGTGGTTGGGTGGAACATTGTAAATATCTGCTAAGTCCAATTGCTCACAGGTATGATTCAGTTCTATTATTTCTTTGCTGACTTTTTGTCTAGTTGATGCATTTCTTTATGACAATGGGATGTTAAGGTCACCTGTTATAATTGCGTTCTTGTGTATTTGGTTTTTCATGTCCATTAGTATCTGTCTTATATATTTGGGTTCTCCTGTATTTGGTGCATATATATTTATAATTGATAGTCTTCCTCTTAAATTTTTCCACTAACAAGTATGTAGTGACATTCTTTATCTCTTTTAATCATTTTATGTTTGAAGTTCACATTGTCTGCAAATAGAACAGTTACTCCTGCTTTTTTCTGTGTTCCTGTTGCTTGAAATACTGTTTTCCATTCTTTAACTTTTAATCTGTAAGTTTCATTTTGGGTCAGATGTGTTTCTTGTATACAGCATATTGTGGGAACATGTTTCTTGATCCATTCTGTCAATCTATTTCTTTTGACAGGTGAATTGATGCCATTTACATTTATGGATATCACTGATATTTACTGGCTCAACTTTGCCATGTTATGTCCAGTTTTTTGCTTTCAGCTTTTCCCCCTTGTTTAATTGCTTGTCCTACCTAGTGGTTTCTTTCTGTTATCCTTGGGATTGTGGTCATTTTTATCTCTATCTAGTATGGCTTTCAATACTCTTTCTAAGGTTGGCTTGGTGAATTTCTTCAGTTGTTCTTGTCATGGAAGTATCTTGTTTCTCCATTAAATTTGAATGAAAGTTTTGCTGGGTATATCAGTCTGGATTGAAAGTTGTTTTCTTTCAGGGCTTGAAATACCTCACTCAAAGCTCACCTTGAGTTGAGTGTTTGTGCTGAAAAGTCTGCCATGATTCTAATGGGCTTTCCTTGATAGGTGAGTTGTGTCTTTTCTCTAACAGCTTTTAGTATTCTGTTTTTATGCTCTATGTCTGAGACCTTAATCATTATATGTCAGGGTGTAGATTTATGTTGGGTGTGACTGTTTGGCATTCTATAGGCCTCCCTTCTCTGCATATCAGATTTTCCCCCCATGTTTGGGAAATTTTTTTTATTGTTTCTGTGAATATTTTGTTTATGTCATTTGCATTGACTCCTGCCTGTTCACTGATGTCTATTAATCTTATATTTTTTCTCTTGGCATCAACTCGAAGCTGCTGGATTGTTACTTCATGCTGCTTTGTTATTTTTAAAAGTTCTATCTTTTTATGATCACTAATTGTGATCCTGTCCTCAAGGTCCAAAATCCTATCCTTAGCTTCATTTAAATGGTTTTGCCAGCTTTTAATACAATTTTTTTGCTTCTTGGATGTTTCTTTGAGTTTGTGTCATGAATTCTGCATGTTTTCTATATTGTTCATTCAAGGTTTCATTCAGTTTCCCATACTCCTGTAATTTTTTCTGTATTTCTTCTTTAGTTATGCTGAGCAACTCCTTTAATAAGGTTGTTATTTCTATCTTTACATGGGAGAGTGCTTCTAATTTGCTTTCTTCTATAGCCTTGTGGATTTTTTTTTTTTATTCCACTCGCTGTGTTCTCAGAGATTTCTGGTGTGTTAATTTTCAAGTCCTTTATTTCAATGTCTCCTGTACTTGCTCTTGGTGGACTAGATGCTTGAGATTGCATTTTACTTTTTCCTTTTGCCATTTTCCCATTTTGAGTTAATATTTGGTCCTTCAATCCCACTAGTGTCAACTGTTGATAGTATGTACCTTGGGGTACTAATGTAAGGTTGATGTTTGTCCAATTGCTGAGTCCCACAATGAATAGGTTGGCCTGTCACCTGACTTCCCACTGCAGGGCCTGTTGGGTGAGTTCTATATACTTCCTTGTCAAGCCTAGTAGTATTGATGTAGGTCAACTTTTAGTTCCTGCTGTTACTTTATTTTCAGGCTGTTCTAGGTCACTAAATCTCCCTGTCTATAGTATTTGTGTTGGCTGAGGCCATACTGTGTCCCTACTGTGTGCCTGTGTGTCTCATAAGCCCTTTTGATTTTCTCCAAGTTGGGGGAGTCCTTTTGGCACACTCCTCACCCTGCCTGATGTTTTCTGTGTGCAGAAAGGAGTCACCCACAGTCTTATCAGACTCACCAAGTCTTACAGTTAGTTGGAGGGAACTTTACTACTGGTTTATTTACCCACTGTACACCTCTATTTTAGGGCCATACCCACCACACTGACTGGAGCCTGCCAAAATCTTCCATTGGGTGAGGCAGTCATTGAATCTCCCCTCAAACTAGCACAGTTAATCTGCTTAGTCCAAGGTTCTGGGAGAAAGGGTGGAAGCTCTAGCTGGAGTTCTCTGGTCCTGAAATGTCATTTGAGGAGAGGGTGGGAGTTTCAAGAGGGACCTGAGTCTAGGCCGGCCCTGTGCGCACCTCTGGGTGGAGTTCTCAGGTGCCACGAGGTGGTCTGTGGAGAACGCAGAGTCACGGGAGAGGCCTGTGTCTAGGTCAGCCACAGGCATGCTGCTAGAGGGTTTTGATCCTCCTGGAGCCCTAAAATCACCATTTGGCTCAATTGTTTTAAGACTTTGCCATACACTCGTTTGGAAGATTGGAGATCTTGGCCAGGTCCCCAATAGATATATTCCCTCTTCTTCACTCTAGAACATCTTTTTGTCTGTATATAGTCAAAAGAATGTGACAGAAGTAATGTTATGTAACTTCTAGGCTAGATCATAAAAGGTGATTCAAACTTCTGAATGGGAAAGGAGTGATTAAGTGGGTTAAATAGGGTGACTAGGCTGTTTGAAACTAGACAGAAATGGTGGTTGTGTAACACTGAGAATGTTTTAAAAACCAATTAATTGTGGACTTACAATAGTTTTATGTGATGTGAATTATATCATATCAAATAAAATAAATAAGATTCAGCTCCCACCTTGTAAGCTGGTAGCAGAAAATGCCCCTCTCCCCTAGTCAGTATACTTCAGCCTCTGTTAGTTGCCTGGGTGACAGTTTCTGTTACTTCTGTTTCATGGAAAGGGCTGGTGACTGTGACACATAGCTGGTCACTTTGATGCATATTGTAAGAACCAAAGACAGCCAAGTACTCTTTGATTTGCTTTCAAATCCCATGAAAATCTCCCTCTCTGAGCATTCAGGGCCTGACATTTTTATAAGGATTGATTCCTTGTCAGTGCCCATTCAATGTTAAATAAATCTGCCTCCACATTCTGGGTGATATTTTTTGTGTTTCTGTTTGCCATTGCAAGCTGAGAGAATCAGATGTAGAATCCAGAGTTACATGTTATAAAATATGACTGCCCTGAGGCCTCTGTGCTGTGAGGGAGCCCACACCACATGGAGGCCACATGGAGACTCTCCCAAGCTAGCACCATCTCAGTGCCACTTATGCTGGTAAAGATGCTTGTGGATGAGCTATAGATCACTACCAGCAACAGGAGTCCTCTTTATTAGGACTGTATGCTGGAGAGAGGAAGGGAGAAAGCTTATTTTGTGCTTCTAGATTCTAGAACCTAAGAATGTGAGCAGAAAACAATGGTTGTTTCAAATTACTAATGAAGGCAATTATTTAGGGAGTGGTAGTAGCAACTAGATTCCTATTTATTAATCTAATTGAGCTCATTTATTTAGTTTTGAAGTTTGACAGTCATTGTATATATCTGTGTGATAAAATATGTCATTTCATACATGGAAAGATTGTTGAATCATCAAATCAGGCTAATTAACATACCCCACATCTTGAATATTTATCATTTCTTGCAGGTGAAATACTTAAAATCTTTTCACTCTTTAGAAATATAGAGAATGCAGTCACCGTGACTTTGTCATATATGACTTTTCTTATTTTGAGGAACATTCCTTCTTACCAAAACGGTTTATAATTTTTATCAGGAAATACAAATGTCAATTTTGTGTTTTTTACTTTATTCTGAAATGATTATATGTATCTTTATCCTTTATTCTCTTCATATGGTTGAATCATATTATTTGCACCTGTTGAACCATGCTTGTATAAAAAAATGGTCCAATTTGGTGATGTTAAGTGAACATTTAATGTACTCAACATTTAATGTACTGTGCTATGTCAACAAGACCAAATAAAGAAATAGCTAGAGGATAGTAAAGCACACTTCTGGGTATATCTGGAGGTTGTAGGCTGATAAGATCTACTCCTTCACCCCTTTCTCTATGAAACTGTTCCTCTTTTCTGCTTTCCAGCCCATGGAGAAAACATCTTTATTTACAGCATCTCTTTATCAAGATGTTTCTGTCTTAGAGCCAAGAAATCACAGATGAAAACCACACTGGGTATTGTGTAACAATGATGGGATTCATATTGAGAGTAATGCTGGTCTTTTAAAACAAGGAAGCAGTTGAGAAGGACGGTATTATTTCTTCTTTAAAAGATGAAGAGTTCAGTCACCAGACCATCCAGTTCTGGGCTTTCCTTTGATTGGGGATATTATTTACTGATTCAGTATCCTTACTCATTTTTGGTCTGTTATGACATCTTTTTTTCTCATGAATGAGTCTTGGGTGGCTAAATGTCTCTGGAAATTTAACCATTTTTTCTTGGTTAACCAACTTTTTGGTACATGATTGTATAAAGCATTGCCTTATGAATCTTTGTATTTTTGTATTACCAGTTGCAATAACTCCTCTTTCTCTGCTGATTTTAAGACTTTCTTGTTTGTCTTTCTGAGAGTTTATCAATTTCATTTAACTTTTCAAAGAAAAAAGCAATGCTATTGACCTTTACTATAGTTTCAGTGGTGTTTACTTCACTTGCTTCTGCTGTGTCCTCTTTTTCTGTTCTATTAATTTTGGACATCTTGTTTTTTTACTACAAACTGATGTAATACTGGATTCTTTATTCCAGTCTTTCTTCTTTGTTAATGAAGGCATTTATTGTTATAAACTGTTCTTGGAACTTCTCTGGCTGCATGAAATTTTGCAATCTTGAGTTGCCCTACACCATAGAAATCAAAGATGCAAATATAAAATAAGTTGATTTCCGGAAGCTTTGTCCCAAGTGTCAAAGAGTTCATCCAATTGTAAGGACAGGCATTTCTTATAGTTCCTCTGCCTAGCTTAGCATAGACTGAATTGGAAATAAACACCCACGCTCAGCTTCAGCATGAAAACATAAGGTTCTGAAAAGCACGTTCAACATCCCACCTTTTCCAGACACATCTAGAGATTCTGGCTTCTGTATTACTGGTCCTGAGATCCTGACAAGAAATGGCATAGCCTAAACCTCAAAGATCCATTAAAGGTAGAGATAAGTTTGGACAAATATAAAGAAAGGAGAGGCACCTTACAAAATTCTGGCCAGATTGATAAGCTCTATTTCCTTCAGTCATTTAGGTCTCATCTGATGAAACTAACATCAGGGTCCAGTTCTTTAATCTGACATCTAAAATTTCAACTCTGAGTCTCTTTACAAATGCTTTGGCTTTTTTTCCCCCTTGTGTAATACATATAGTTAAGAAGTAACAATTTCACTGGGTTTAAGATCACATTTTACAAAGCAGTGGCTTAATTCTCCCTGAGCCACTCTTTGATCTCTTCAGTATTTTTGTTATTAGTGCAGTGAGAATGTGAAAGGCTAATTTTGTTTCAAGTAGACAAGAAACTGCCAGACATTGCCAAAACAGTAAAGCACAACTCAGTAAAGTCACACGGACAATGTAATGAAAGTGTCATATATTAAAGCATGTTTTTCATCTTTTTTCCCCATTCAGACTGGGTCTCATGTCTGCCTGCCCTAGGAAATCTCCTCCCCACCATTATCCCTGACCTATTACTTGACTACATACAATGCACAAATTGCAACATAACCCATTCTCCTAGTGAACAAATCTTCTGTTCTTGTTCCTGACTCTCATTTCACCTGACTAATACAATCACAAGTTGAAGGAGAATAATTTGTTAACAAATCTGCACTAAACTGCAACCCTCATCCTGCAATCCACACTTAGAAAGTGTTAATTTTATTAAGGTAATGGTTCAGATGCTGAAGCATAAATTATGCTTTTAGATAGGCATCTCAAATCTTGTCAATTTGTCAAGCATGAATCAGGCAGGTGAGAGTGGCATCGGAATTTCAAGTACAGTGAAATAATGCACTATCAGAGGAACAATTACAGAATGTAATACAGCAATATGGACAAGCTCTCATTAAATGGTCACTTATCAATACATTACTAACGTACTGACATTCTTCACTCATCTGTACAAAAATGTTCACTTAGGATTTAATCTAAGTTTGATGTTGTATTATATATGGGTCATACTGATTACGCTTCGGAGGAAGTATATCCACAGATCTACTGAGTAATTCACTCTGAGGCCACAGGCTTAGGAGACTGAATGTACACAAAGAACTGATGTGATTTTCTCTTATAGAAAATGCAGAAGAAAGTAAATGACTACAATAGATAAATTAGAAAGAGCATGAAGGTTCCCTTGCAGATGACACTTAGTTCATTATTTCCTAGTATCTCCAAATAAAAGTGTTAATTCACTTATTAGTTGACAATGTCTTAATATACCTATGGGAACATAAATTTTGTAGATGATATATATTTCACCATTTATAATAATTATTTTATATATAACTTATTTTAATCTAGAAGTAAAAAATTCTAAATACCATTGTTTCCACATTAAGAAAAATGGTATGTAAAGAAATGTGGTCATAGAAAAATCTGGAGGCTGTTTTCTGTGTCACTCTCTTGGAACAAAATCACAGGGACTTATGCACGGCTTTAAGCTTTGTCTTGAGGACAGTTAGGTAATTATGACTCATTCTTTTTTATTACATTTGAAGTTTAAGTCACACACATAGTATTTTTTTAAATATTAGTTATTAAATGTAACTGGTTGAGTTTAATGGAACAATTTTTCTCACTATTGTCTCTACTTGCTATCAGAATCTATCAGTTATGGATTCAACAATAAACTTCCTAAAATAGGAAGTTTTCTAGCATGTATCAGTATGATTCTCAAGTTAAACATACCATCACTAAAGCATTTCAAGCATAATTAATTTTGCAAATGTATGTAGTTATGTGCCTCTAAAAAGTCATTCTACTGGGACTTGGCCTAGCCCAATCTCTCAAAATGAGCATACGGTGAATGGTTTAAATAAAGAGATGATAGAATATGGTGTATGGGGTTCCAGAAAGGTCAAAACTCTCTGGGAGTAAAGACAACAGCTTCTCTGGACATCCCATATATATTTGGTTTTCAAGCAAAGGAAGGGGATACTGGGACAAGGTAGGAACTGAGCAGGACCTTGGGAAGTTAGCTCAAAGACTTTAAGTAGTAAATTTTGTCAATTAACAGATAGCTCTGATCTCTGAGGTTGACAGTTTTATTGTTCTGCATCACGGAATGTCAGCAGCAGGATACAACAAATCATCTATTGATCACTGGTGATGTGGATATCCAATACACAAAGGCTTATTTTCCCATCAATCACATTTGTATGTTTGAAATTTTTATGATAAAAGTTTAACTACATATCGTACATGGAATACCACTGCTGCTGCTTACCCTAAATAGTAAAACATCGGTCACCGTGTTTGGGCACAAGTTTTTTCCCTAATGAAACACCGAATATAGTTTTTAATACTTCATCTATTTCTTCCTCCTTCAGAGTCTTAAACTCTACCAGATCTACATTGTCCTTATAACTGAATTTCCTATGGCTGAGGGTCCAGCCCACTAAACAGTGAACCCCTTCAGGTGTCTGCAAGGAACAAATGGATTTGCTTGTAAACACAGATGCTGGTGACGTCTGAAGGTAAACATTTATCGACTCAAAATCTTCAATTGTTCGAGGTTCAAGAGTAAAGGAATAGATTTTCCGGTATTTTCCCATTTCTAGAAGATCAGAATTAAGAAATTCTTGGTGAGGAATGTGTTGTTCTCTTCTGATTTGGTCCAGGTACCAGGTTCCATTTTCTTCTGTCAACCTGAAAATGGCAGGCACCTGAGGTTGATCCTCCCCAGAAATTAATTCCAGAGGCTCCCAGATCTGGTAGGAGCGTCCAAACCCAGCATCAGCAATGTAGTTTCTGCCACTGATGGTCACCTGAATTAGAAGGTGAATCATACCATTGCTATATTTATTGGTTGGAGGGTTATAAACATATCCTCCCAACATTGTGGTATCAAACCCCATGGTGGTCAGAGCCCAGTATAGAATATGATTGACCTGGAGACACCACCCACCCCGGTTCTTTCTCACAATTTGATCAAAACTGGCCTTTAGGTCTAACTCCATGGATTCTCCACAATGCATGTTGAGATTTTCAAAGGGAATGGCTCGAATCTGGTGCTGAAGAACGTCAGTTAATGTTTCCAAATCCAGTTTGTTCCTAGAGTTCTTATAACCAATTCTTTCAAAATATGCTTCAATATCCATGGTCCCCTGAGATAAGAAAAAGAAATCAAGAAGAAATATTACTACTTTTGCACTAGGATTTTCAGAAGTAGGCTAATTATATATGTAATGCAATTTATGTATGTAAATATAAACAATGCTTACATATATCCATAATTTTATATGAATTAACTTACATTCTGAATTTCACTAAATATTCTCAATGACCCCAGAACAAATGTTTTATAATTTCTTTCAGCTTTCCAGTATCAGATATTAGAAATCCAGGTTAAATAATGAACCAAATGATAAACACATTACATATGGTTTTCTCATTGACAAAAGAAAAAACATATTCCAATTGGTATCTATTAAAATAGTTTTCTGAACTGGGCATGGTACATGCCTGTAATCCCAGCACTCATCAGGTTGAGGTGGGAGGATCACTGAGTTCAAGACAAGCCTGGGCTACATCGTGAGTTTAAGGCCAGCCTGAACTGCAGTGAGACCCTTTCTCAAAAAAATAAATAAAAATAAAAATAAAATAAAATAGGCTTTTAACGATTTAGGACCAGGTAAATTACTCAGTAGAGTACATGGTATTTATAGAAACTGACTCACTTTAGTTACTTGTAAGCTAAAACAACATAACATTCTACACCTAAATATTTACAATGACTCAGTCATTGATTGGTTGATTTATATATTTATTCACTCATCAAGTACTGTTTGGAACTTTGCGACTGAATCTAGTCCACAGCACCAAAGCCAGGGGAGAAAGCTTCATTAAACCTTGAAAAATGAACGAATTACCTCTGAGGACATGTTCGTTATGTTTACACATCTCATTCATCTATCAGATCTCTTGCATTTCTTTTCAACCTTAATCACACCAACACCTCTTCACATTTGTACAAACTAAATCTCTAGCAACGTGACTCAGAGAAAAAGAAAGGCCCAACTTCCCCATTATCTCTTTGGCTCTTTAACCAGAATCTGTAAAGAATATATGTGGAAGAGAGGTGAAAACTGATCTAGAGAAATAAGGTGTGTCATACACAACGGGCCACTTATTGCTTAAGTAATCATTCCTTACTATTCCTTTTAAATTCTATAATTTGTTTTCAAGTTTTGTTCTTTCTTCTGTGAACCTTCAACACTTGATCCCACTCCTTTGTACTCTGGCGCCTTGATAACTTTTGTTTTTAAAATGATAAAGTGTTGAGTTGGAATTTAATAATTTTAGGTCCCTGAATAAAATCGGTATTTGTTAGGAACCTCAACACTAGCAACATGTTGTAGGAAATAATGGTGTTTTGTGAATAATTTTGTATTCCTTGAAAAATTTTGTATTCTTAAAATGTGATGCAGCAAGAAGGCACTTGAAAAGTAGCTTCCAGGAAAGAGTTGACTGAAAACAATATTTGCTTTCCACATGGGTTGGTAGCATCTCTGTGCAGGGACACAGCATCGTTTCAGTTTGACCGTCCACACAGGAGGTTTACCAAAAGCAGAATGCGCATATTCAGAGAACCCAATGAGAATCCAGAGGAAGGCATTTTGTACCTGTTCTGGTAAGCTGAATGTCAGTTGATTGTCAGTATCCACTCAGAAGTCTTGGAATATTTCTTCTTCCTGGCACAAGTTCTAAAAATGATAGGTAAGATAGTTTCAAAAAACATATATCTTTCTCAAAAATGAAAGGGTAGTTTTATAGATGACTACTTATGAAGAATACACAATCAGCCAGAAGAGACAGAGTTGACAAAATGGTACAACAACCACGTTTCCCTGGCAAGGATGTGGGAGGTAATGGAAGTAGCCTTGGAGGGTGTAATACTGGGGGTTCAGGAAGCCCCACAAGGCTTCACATAAGCAGCTACCTGAATGATTATTATGGCAACAGGAAGGTGGACTGAAGCATGTTCCATAGCCCTGGTTACCACCAATACATGCAGCAGATACACAGATGCATTTAGGTGGCAAAACAACTACAGCTTGGGATACAGGGACAGAAGAAGAAACTTAAAGAAAACTCAGTGGAGACACAGCTATACATACAGGAATATGATGATAGAACATATGAAAATATAGCATGACACTGGGAAGAAGAAAATATGAAACATGTAAAACTTACATTACGAAAAACAAAACCAGTACAAGAAGAAAATGAATGGAAAGAAGTCCCTCTTAGGAACATGGCAAGATAGAGCATGTGAAATGGACTTATTAACTAAAAAGAATCAGGTGAAGAAATAATCTGGTTTATGCAAAGAAAGATTTGATAGCACAGAAAATGATTTAAACACAGAGGTAATACATAACTAATGATAAAGAGAGTACTAGATAGATATACAGTACCAAAAAAAAAAAAAAAGGAAAGACTGTCATACTTTCCCATCACTGAGACACAATATACAAACCTATAAATTAAAGGAGGAGAGGTCTATATCGGGTGAGAGTTTTAGAGATATCAGTCCATAGTCAGCTGGCTCCAAGCAAGGGCAGCAGGGCAAAGGAGAATGGCAGAAGGCAAAGAATTCATGGCATTGTGCTGGGAAGAAAAGAGATAGATCAAGGGAGGAAGGAGAGAGATAGACCTTCCAGGCCAGGCTGCCACTGAACCACCTCCTCCAACATGGTTTCACCTCTTGACATCACATTTAGCTATAACCTCATCAGAGGACTAATGCACTGCTGAATATGACATAACTATGATCCAATGACTTCTCCACAAAGCTTGGAGGGGGACATCTAGAATAAACAATTATAAAGAAAATCCATTTAGTGCTTTTGGAGAGGAAAATTCAAAAACCATACTAGAAAATATACAAAAGAGTCATCTGTATCTATATATAAGTCTATATACATATTATTTTGTAGAAATGAAGCAGAAGAAAAAAGAAGA
Organism: Hydrochoerus hydrochaeris; assembly: GCA_004027455.1. NCBI lineage: Eukaryota > Metazoa > Chordata > Mammalia > Rodentia > Hydrochaeridae > Hydrochoerus > Hydrochoerus hydrochaeris. Next base: position 52,379 of record PVLA01007072.1, on the reverse strand, counting down.
TAATTCTGGAAAGTTTGTACATGTTTGACAATGAAATATATTCTTGTTAAATTCTTGAAATTTAAAATTAAAAAGAACTACAGAAACATAGTAGGGAAGGAACATACTTCATGATAAAGAAGATACCACATAGGCAACAGAATATTACACAAAATTTCAAAAATGAGATATATAAGTAATATCTACAAAGCATTGCAGGAAAGTTCAATGCTCAAGTACTATTGTTATGAATATTTGAATTGGAATGGGGACACAAATACAAAGACAATCTCAAACATGAGAGAACTTGAGAAATACAAAAGCCATAAGCTGTTCTGATGAAGTGTTTTCTCTTTAGTGGCCAATGAAGAAAAATATCAAAAGGAAAACTAAAAAATAAGCCACAATAAAGAATTGCTGTGAATGTTGGATAATGAATACACAGACTGTTCAAAAATCTACTTCAGTTCTGCAAAACCCAAAATATGTAAAAATTAAATTGGAAGACAAAGAAAGACCAAAATGAGAAGATCTGACCCAGTATTGTCAACACTGGAACTGTTAAAAGACAAACTCAGGGACATTCAAGTTCTAAAGAACTTACTGGAGCAGACTGCAATTCATGAGTCAGACAGCATCAGATCCCAATCAATTCGATGCTACACGTGGGAAGGGAGGAGGATGGACAGGAGGAGGACAAGGGAGAAGAAGGGGAAAGACACACTTTTATAAGACACTCATAGAAATCAACAAACAAAATGTACTTCGTTGAGTGGAAGTTCTTAGAAGTTGGCGGCTTCTGATTGGAAAAGTCTCGAGTATCCTGTTACTGTTTAGCTTTGTAACACAAGTATTTGAAATGTTCAGCCTGATGGTTAGCCAACTAAAGTATTTTTACAGAAAATATTTGTGTTAAATTATTGAAATATAAAGCAGAATCATGGAGAAATAATCAAAGGGAGAAATAGAGCCAAAAAGGAATTGGAGAGTACATTTCCTGTCTAAAGTAATTTAAGAAAAAAAATTAAATACTCTGAGACTCACGTGGAGCCATTATGACCTCCTCTCCATCACAGTGTGAAAAGTGAACAGGAAGAATTGTGTTTAGTGGACATGGAAAGGGTCCATGGGGTCGAGGAGGCTTCAGGCCTGAAGTTAGTGTCGGGAAATACTCTCTGTTGAGACGCCTTGATCCTCTGTACTTCTCTTACCATTCCCATTTCCCTGGCCTGGCCTGGCCTGTGTTGTTATCCTGAAGGTTCCGCCCATGAGATTCTCCTTGGAGGACCCAGGGCTCCTGAACTGTCCTTGTCCCCTTTTCTGAAAGTTGGATGTGCAGAAATTGACACCCCTTCAGAATAGCGCTGGAATGATAGCTCGTTGGTGCCTTGCCCTCAGTCTGGACTAAGTGGGGTTTTTTTTCCCAGTAATTGGCTTTGAACCCAGGTCCTCACATATTCTACAGAAATGCTTTATCACTGAGTTACAGCCTGAGCCATTTTTATTTTTTAGAGATAAGGTCACATTGAGGTGTTTGGGCTGGGTTCAAAGTTGCAAGCCTCTCACTTCAGCCTCCCCAGCAGCTGGAGTTACAAGAGCATACTACTGTGCTGAGCTAGACAAACCTGGAGTCCCTAATTAACATGCAGGCACAGTTAAATTTCTCCCAGCATTTCCCTAAGTTGCTGGTACACTGATCATTGCCCCAGTGTCTGGTTTGGAGGAATTGAACTCAGGTCACCTTGGTGTTCACTCTGGAGAGCAGGAAGCTGTGACACACAGAATGAAGCAGCTTCCAGGGGGCCTTGAAACTCTGTAAATATTTAACTCACTTCTGCAGATCTGATGAGTGTTATTTTGTCCATGGTCAGCAGGCAATAGTTACATGAACTAATCTGATTGATCCCTAAATGATAGAGCACTTTCTTTGCAAGACACTGTCAAATAGTAGCAAGACATCAGGACTCATTGTTTGATGATCATTCCTAGCATCTCTGCATCTTTTAAGTACAACAATGGTTTTCAATTTTGGGCTAAAAAAAAAAAATAAAAAAAGACCCTTGATTTTTCCAAAATGGAGTTATAAGCAGGAGCCAAGTACAAAGGAATTAAAAGGAGACTGATCCAGAGAGACACCTTCCAAAAGATGCTGCTGTCATATTTTAAGGCTACAAACAGCAATCATGGCAGGTCGGCTGGAGGTGGAATCTTCTACAGCTACTGCGTGGACTTCTGTCATTACTGAGTGGAAACTCTAAGGAGAAGTACTGAGTCACTTTTGTCCTTCTTGTGTGTGTGTGTTTTCTTTTTTTACCTCTTTCTATATTTTCTTTTTTCTTTTGTGAATTACTTACCAATGATGGCACAGCTAACAAACCCTTAAGAGAGAGTATGAGTGGAAAGATTCCGGCTCTGCTAGAACTCTCTTCTCCGTATGGAGAGAGTGGGTCAACTGTCCTTGGTGTACAGAACACCTGCATCTCTGCCATGATTCCCAGAAGCCAGGCCAGGGTTGTGTGCTATTAGCAGCAGACCATGCAGGCAAACTGAAAGGGAAACCCCAACTCAGGCTGCAGTCTGGGAAGGCTACACTAAGTAGCTCTCTGAGCAGGAAGTAGTTAGAAGTTGAGAGCTGGAAAGTTCCTTCTGAGGTAATGGGTGCAGTCAGCTGCTTTGAGTTTGAGACAAAAAAGGAGGGGCCTGGGTAAGGAAAGAACAGTGTATCAGAAAGGAGGCAAGTAGGGAAGCTGTGGGCTTCCAGCCAAAGCACAGAGCAGCGTCTACTAGGTCCCTAACACCTGTGGCTGTACAGTCTTCCTGTTTTGCTTACAGGGACTAAATGAAAATTCTTGACAGCTCTTAGAGGCCCTCCCAACTAAGCTTCCTTTAGGGTAGAAAACTTCCCCATTACTCTTTTAGTGATAACAGATCATATCCACCAACATCACTGGATATTTGAGAACATGAGGAGATTTCTAATCAGTTAACTCAAGAAAAGCAGAAACTGTTATAAGACTGCTCGCTGTAGGATTAACTGAACCCTGCAGAAGGCACTCTGTGAGACCAAGGATAGTGGACACCACTATTAAAAGTACTCAAGAGGAAAATCCAATTGAAGAATTTCCCTTAGACACAACTATCTTTTAATATACCTACTTACCCTCACAATAAACATTTAAGTAAGTCATATTGTTAATTTCCATTTTACCAGTGAGGAGACAGAGTTTAAAAAAGCTAAATGACTTCCTTAAATTCTCACACCTAGAATACGGTACAGGATATGAATCTAACTTAGTTTGAAAAACAAGTGTCCGCATACCAAAGTATTTTCAGCATTAGATCTCACCTAAATATTCCGAACAAATTTTAGAACTTAAAATTTAGAACCAAAGTCGAACCTACTACTCTTAAGACTTCCTATTGAGATCGCACTCCACGCCAGTTACAAAGTAGATGGCAAATCAGCAACGGAGCTCCACTTACCAGTGCTCAGGGACTGCAACCAGGAAACAGACTGCATTCAACCCTGCTTCCTCCAAAGCCTGCAGAGGCTTTCGGTTGGCTTTCTGAAGTCCCCGCCCAGGTGTCTGGTTAGAATCAGCCCGTGGATCTCTGGGAAATGTAGTTTCAGGGCCCCAAGCTGCTCCTGGGGAGCTCAGGGAATTTTTCATTGGAAAGGGGTCGAGATTTATATTAACTGCCTAATCTCATGCCTCAGGTTATAAAGGGCAAAGATATTGCACATAGTTGCTTCTGTCTGGGAGATTCGGACAAGATTGCTTATGTATGATGTGGAAGTTCAGAGTTTGAAAACAGTGCAGCAGATCCCCTAAACCTATCGTATGCAGAAGATAGGTTTTATTTATACTTTAGATTTATTTCTACATCAATCCCTATAAGTTCTCTCTCTTTTCATTTTTCATTCTTCCTTTCTTATCCTCACTCTCATTTAGCTTTCGAAAGTTTCTGCATAGTTTGTTCTAGTATGTGGTGTATGTGTTCCAAGTGTTAAGCTATTGTATTTCTGCTACTGTTTTTGTTCTACATGAATGACACTGGTGTTTCTTCCTACCATTGCAGTATCTGTTTTTCTATTAAACCCTGATTGGTACAGTGTGTGTGTGTGTGTGTGTGTATGTGTGTTCTGTGTGTGTATGTTCCTGTTGCTAGAAATCAAATGCAAAGCCTCATCCTTGCTAAGCAGGCACTATACTGCTGAGCTACATCCCTACATTTAGTTTGGGCTTTTTAAAACTGTAGATCTGCCCTGGAATATATGGGTATAAATTATTTTTGCCTCATGGGTATAAATTATTTCAGCACCACAGGTTTATCTAGTTATTAACCCAGGATTCACAGGATTTTAATCCATATATAAATAAAAAACGTCATGTTTTTTAAAAAGCAAAATGTGAAAACAATCAAATAAATCTATCTAAAAGGTAAGACATAGGATGACAATACTCCCTTACAGAAGCCATTTAGCCTAATAATATCCTAATACAGCTGCGGTGGCTTGTGTGTAGCTGTCTCCCCAAAGCTTCATGCAGCCATACGTGGAGATTTTTCACAAGTGGCTGAATCTATAGTGTGTGACTCATGGTTCAATGCTAGGGTGAAGGGCACTAAGATTAAGGGTATGAGTGCAACCCGCCCTAAGGGTGGACAGCCTGGATAAGGTAAAAGGACAGAATGACACTGTTAGGGTCCCTTGCTGGTTTTGCTACCTTTTGCCTGCCATGAACTGTTTTTCCTCTGCACTATTTGTCTGCCCCACCACCCTACCTTCGGATCAGCTGATTATGGGTTGAAACATCTATAAACTGTGAACTGTCCTCCTATAACTTTGAGTGTTAGGTATTTTGTCTCTGCAACAAGAAAAATAAGACAGCAGCTAAAGAAAAAAATTTTGATTCACATTATACTAGCCAATAATGTTTTAATATACTTTATAGACAATAAGTCTTTCCAGATAAGGGTTTTATAATACATAATGATTATTCCTTTTAGATATGAATAATTTAATTCTGACAATTCTAAATATTTGATGTTTCCATATTAAGAAAAAAGGTTTAAAAGAACTGAAGGTGGAAATATTTTTATAAATTAACAGTTGTGTCACTGTCTTAGCACCTAGTCACATGTTTCTATTAATCAGGTTAAGCCATGTTTTAAAGACTATTAGGTAATTTGGTAATATCATGTCTCATTTTTATTTGTTGCATTTGAATCCTAAATTATTCAGATTATATTTTGTAAAATTAAACATTGGATATGTATTGACCAAATTTAATGGAAGCAGTTTTCTGTTTTTCAACTCTCACTATATAGTATGTGAATTCATAAATAAATGAAAGTTGGAGGGTTTTCATACAAATTACTGTGATTCAGAAGATAACCATGTTATCACTGAAACACTTCTATTATAGATTTTGAAAAATTGTGTGGTTGTTTTTTAAAAAGTCACTTAATCATGTATGCTGACATATTTATGGGTTAAATATGATGCTTTGGATTATCCCCTATATATCTGTAGCATAGTAGATAGATCATAGGTTTTTCACTGGATGATGCATATTTAAAATATTATATTTCTATCATTTGTACTTTTGCATGTAGTTGAAGTTTCTTATAATAAATAAGTAGCTGTAGTAATGATGAAGTTTACTTTTACTCCTTATTCTAAGTAGTAAAAGATGAAATACTATGTCTGGGCACAAACTTTCCAATAAAATGAAGTAGGAAGGACCAATTCAAAGCAATGACATTATTGGGCTTATGCTTAGCTATTGGTTTGCATGTGGCACAATCAGATCCATGAGGTGCTATCAATGGACCACACTACAAGGCCTGAAACTTATATCGACTCAAATGTATTGGGAGAACTTATGAAGAACAACATTAACAAAGAAACAAAGATGATAAAAAAAACTTTGATGAAGTTCAGTGTTATCTTTGAATAGTGATATGCCAAGAGTTACTTTTCCTTCTTTAATTTTTTTCTTTTTGTAACCTGTGTATCCTTCCAGTAATCTGTGTATTTCCAGTATTTTCAACTTTCTCTGCTCTGGATGTCTGCAACATTTTGCAAAAATCTATTAGAGTAGTTGGGTTTTTTATCATCATCCCTTGTACCAATATACTTCCTCCCAACCCTGGCTCTCCCTCTCACCAAGTATACAAAGTATACAGTAAAAACTTGACCCAAAGAGAATAATGTAGTTTTTTACATGATTGGTCATTTGATTATGGCTTAAACAACCATATCCTCTATGAAGAACTTGTATGTCTTTTTAAATACTATAATTTATTTTTAAGTGTTTCTTCCACCCCCCCACCTCTCTGTCTCACATCCTTTCTTTCTTTGTCATCCTCTTGCACCCTGCTTACTTTCCAGTGTTGTATTATCTTTCATATTGATGGACACAATGCACAATGCCCACAGCATAAAAGAGGAAAGGTTCATTTAGGTCATGTTGTATGGGGATTCAGTCTATAATCAGTTGGCTCCAAAGCAGAAAATCACAACAGAGTTGTAAGGTGAAGCAAAGCTGCTTAGTTTTTAGAAGCTGTGAAGAAGATCAGGGGAGGACTACCAGAGAGGAAGGACCCAGTGACCAGACATAGACCCCAAGGCCACACCTCCATGACTCCCGAGACAGACCCACAATTGTGCTCCACTAATCTTCCAGGTGGATTTCAAAGCCAATCTTGTTGGCATACTACCCCACTCTTTGTCAGTGTCATACCCAAACACACATTACACCATGCTTAATCTCCAAATGAAAATAATAGCAAGTTCATAATTCCACAAAACATACAATAGCTATCCTGTGTATTGCTGAAATGCAGTGATCTCCTCCCCTAAAAGTCCTAGAAGCTCAAACATTTTTCAAAAGTTCAGGTGAGATTCTTTTCTGAAACTCAAGACAAACTCTTATCTGTGAGCATCTGTAAAAATTAAAACTAGCTACATAACCCCAAAGTACAATGGCAAAGATAAAAATTCCCTTTACAAAAGGAGAAGTAGAGAAATGGAAAAGAACTGGACTAAAATAAGGCCAAAGCCAAGCAGGGCAAACATTAAGCCATAGCTCCATGTCTAGCATCCAGTCCACCTGGCTAGTAAAACTATCATCACATAGATTAAACCAAGCTCTACCAACAGCATGAGCAATGCACAGGACTGGCTGCACTGTGGTAGCAGCACCCTATGAGAGCTGGGTTAGCTCAGCACAGAGAAATGAATTTCATGTTGACCAATTCCTTTAGAGGCCCTTGAACAAGGAGACAAGAAGATTTCTTCAGAAGAAAAATGTTAACACCTTTGCACAACTGAGCCAACAATGGGTGAGGTTTTGCTAATTCCTGAGATGTTGTTAAGACATGACCCTGTACAAGGTATTTTTCAATGACCCTGATTTCTTCAGTAGACACACCTCATTTAGCTCCACCTTTGCACATATTTTCTTCTGGGCCTAAATTTATTTTTCAAAGTTTTGTGCTCTTTTTTTGATCTTTGATTATCACTATAAATTATGCTAAAAGCAGCAATAGGCACCCATATTATGACCTGAAAATTGGACTGTCTTGAAATTTCCTTTACCAGATTAATTAGTCTACTACCCATAATTTCTATCTTGTGCAAAGTCTCAGGACTTGGGAAAACTTTAGACAAATTTTCTACCAGAGTGTAACATATATGGCCTCTAGTTCAACTGCCAATGGAATCTTTGCTCCCAACTGGAACCTGCCAAACCTGGCCTTTACTATCTGTATTTGTAGCAAGATTCTTGTCTTTTTAAATTCTGACCATAATTACCCAGCAGGCTCTGATTATAGCATTCTAAGGGTTCTCCAGCTTACATTTCCAAACCTTTCTTAGCTTCTTTCACAAACCAGTTTCAAATGCTCTTAACCACAGAGTCAGCTCTTAATCATAACCCCAGTTTTTCAGTGCGAATTTTCTGTATTAGTTGTCATTGCTGAACATAACATTGGAAACCCACAATTTACAGGAGAAGTTTAATTTAACTTAGGCTTAAAATGGATTCATTCCATGGGCAACTTGTTACAAGGTAAAAACATCATGGTATTACAACAGGGTAGTACATTTCCACTGAGAAACAGAACAGGGTAATAGTACCATCCAGGTAATAGACCAGGGATTATATATAATACTCACACCTTCATGACTCACCCAGAAACACCCAGAAGTGTACTTCACCCCTTCCAGGGGTGGATCTCAAGTCCAATCCAATTGACACTCCACCTTAATTATACAAATGCACTTTTATTTTTCTTTCTTTAGTTCAAGTTGAAATTCAATAATTGCTAGCCCATTAAAATGAAGTTAGATATTTTTTTGTTCAGGACCTAAATACTAGCAACATGTTGTAAACAAGTAATACTTGTGTATTCTATGATGAAATGTAAAACAATTGTGTATTACTAAAACTGTGGCTCAAGGTGATATACTGAAATAACTTGGAAAACAGTTGTCACAGAAAGAACCTGAAATATCACTAGCATTTCATGTTGATCCGTAGCATCTTTATGCAGGGATAGACTTGCTTCTCAGCTTGTGCTCCTGCATAAAAAATTTAGAGAAGCTGGAGTGAATGCATTCAGGTAGCTCATTGAGAAGTATCAGAAAGGCAGTTGGCATCTGTCTTAGTAAGTAGAACATAGTTGATCATCACTATTAATTCAGAAGTCTTAGGGTACTTCTTCTTCCTGCTGCAAACTCTAAAAATAGTGGAAAGGATATTTTAAAGAATATGTGACATGACTTTTCTCAAAAACAAAAGAGAAGTTTACTGAACCATAAATGACAACGAATTCTGAAACATCACATAGAAAGGGAGTGAACTGCATGACAAAGTAAGTGCTGAGAAAACGATGTGGAGAGGACTATCATGGGAGATGGCAGTAACATGGTGGGCTCTGAGAATCAGCAGGATGGGGCAAAGAAGCAACCACTCCATGGCAACTGGACAGAGGAGTGAACTGTTTCACATCTTCCATCCAAACCAAGATATATACAGAACACACCAAAAACCCATATGTAAAGGTAGCATCTGGTCTTCTTTCAGTAGACGGTTATATTTAGACATACTGAAGTAGAAAAACAAAGTAATATCTTTAATGTAGGATGTAACTACAAAGGAAGAGTATCAATTCCATCTTGGAAAATCTCCCATCAATTTAGCTGCTTCATATTCATCTTCTTTAATCTCCTCTGAAAAGACTGAGGGATCCAAACTCAATCCCAGTACACATCTCACCAGTAACAATAAATTTAATTAATAAGTGGTGGAGACAAAGCTTATATAGAGGAAAATGATAATAAAAGAAAATATAAATATGCTATGACTTTAGGATTTCAAGAGAAAATATAATATGCAAAAATTGTGTGTCAAATAAGAAAACCAATTCAAGATAAAAATAAACTAAATAAAAAGACATTCTTTACAAGCACTTGGTAGTACAGAACATGTAAACTATGTTCAATACCAAGCAGATTTAAAAATAAGGTGAAAAATAATGTAGTCTATGTGAACAAAGATTTCAGAACTTCAAAACTAAGTATAAACACAGTTAACATATGATTAATAATAAACAGCAAAACTATGTATGTGTAACTTGTTAATAACTTATATGTGATTCAGTACTATAACAAATACTGTAAACAATCAGCTAAGAAAGAGAAAAGGTTATCTCAATTCACAGTTTTGAAATTTTCCATCTATGACTAATTGGCCTTGTGGCTTTGGGACTATAGTGGCACAGTACATCCTGGTGGAAAACATGGTAGAGGAAGCATTTAAGTCATGGCAGCTGGGAAACAGAGAGATAAGAAGGGATTTGGATTCCAATATCTTCTTCAAGGGTTCATCTCCAAGTTCTAGGAAGCCTCACAATAGCCTCCACCTGTGAAAAGTTTAACCTCTTTCCAATAAACATCACTGGGCTGAAACCAAACTTTTAACACGTGATCATTTGGAGGGCATTTATTCAAATGATTTCATTCTAATCCAGTCCTCAAAGTCTTATATCCATCTCATAATACAAAATCCACTCAGTCCATCTCCAAGATTTCCAAAAGTTTAAGTACTGCCCCAGTGTTCTAGTCCAAATATTCCATTGAAACTCAAGACAGACTCTTAGATGTGAGCATCTGGGTTTTTTTTTTATTTTAAAGAGAAAAAAAATCAATAAAACAGAACTTCAAAACAGGCTAGTAGGAGAGTAACAATAATTAACGTGCTGCATATTATCTTCATAGTAGTTATTCAGAGTACATGATATAGGCATAAAACCTTGTCCAAACAATATTAGCAGAGATCTTTCTTTTCAATGAACTATAAGAAACTAGCTGTATAATTAACTATCTTGCGTATGCATATACTTTTTTCTTTTCCCTTCCTTCCTTTCCCCTTTCCCCATCACAGTTTATATTTTCTTTTGAACAGTTTCTCCCCAATTCACAATATCTATTATACCTTTGGATCTTATTTAGTTGTTCATTTCTCAAACTAGTGAGACAGTATGATGTTTGCACATGCAAGTTTGAGCACCTGTTAAAAAATTTATATACATCCAGATACAATGCAGGATACAATTGCATGGGTTAAACATTTCTATTCCAAAAGGAAGAATTAGAGTAATAAATGGAGGAACCTGACCGAAGTGAGACTGAAGTCTGGAAGGGCAAACAATGAATCCTAATGTTACCTTCAAAGCCCAATTCTGCCTGCCACAGAACTGATAATATTTAGAGGCTAGAGATGGTGGCAAGAAAATTGCGTTTTATTATTAGCTTTATTAGGAAAATGGTCAAATTCTTGCCCTATTGTTTACCTTGAAGAATTTAGGTATACTAGGAGGATTTTACAGAGAAGGAAGGAGGGTATTATATTAATGAACAGAAAGGCTACAAGCTAAGTCACATGTCCCCAATGAATAATCATTTTTGTCACGCAAAGAATGTTTTCTTTCTCTTTAGTTGAAACATTCTTGCAACTGTAACAGACCATGATCGTCCCTCCCTCTACCATTCTGTTGGTTAAATGCATTCTTTTTATGTAAATTATTTAGTTTTTAACTTGAGACCAAGATTAGTGAATCCCTGGTCTACACTTTTCCAGCTGCAGAGTTCTTAAGTCTCTGAGCTCTCACTAAAGATGGTGGGGGAATTTTGTGGCAACACAGCCTAACAATAATGGAAGATAGCCTTTGTTTCCAAATCTTGCCATCCTAAGGTAAAGAGTGATTGCGTTTTGTCCTCAAGTGGAATAAAAAAGAAAGCATCCTTTAAATCTAACACTCAAAATTATGCCTATTCTTCAGGTAAGACATTTAGTGATAAGAATTTGATACTGCAAGGACAAACATTCTATATGATTTTACTATTATCTTTCAAGTACTGAGCAGATTTGTATTTATCTCTATGAGACTTATTACTGGCCAATTTGTACAAGGCGATCTATATAGTCAGCCTTTGAGAAATTTCTGCAGCACTGGCTGGATTCCTGTAAGCATCTTTCTTGAGAAGTTATTGTTTTTTGTTTTTTTTTTTAATTTTCAAAATGACTTCCTTTAATTCATTGTACACTGGCCATGTGTATAGTGCTTAACACAGCGAGTGTGGGGTGGGGGGAGTAGTACAGTGCCTGCCTATAACTCGTATTTTTTCACAGGCCTTAGGGGAGAAAATCTCCTTTTCCCCTCTTTATGGTAGATGTTGGGTTCCCCGAGTTTGGGGCCTTATGGTAGCAGACCTGGGCCTGGTATTTGTAGGCTCAGAAGATTGTATTTTTTATATCAATTTCTGTAAGGCATCTCTGTTTTCATGTTTCTTTCCATCATCCCTTATCCACCTGCACATTTACCTCTCCACACAACGTTCCTATGTAATGTCTGAAATTTGTCCATGTATGTGACATGACTACTGTATGTGTCATGTGCATGCTAGCTTCCTGTGTATTATGTTTTTAAAAACTGCTTTCATCACATGATTGATGCCTTGTGCTTTTGGAATCTAGTATTCTAGTACATTGTTTTACTTTTCTGCTGTGTATCCTGAGTCTCAAACTAGAAGCCTTTCTTTTGGGCTGTGCTTGGGCAACCTACAATGACCTGCAAATTGACACCTCTGAGACAACCACTCAAGTGAGGATGATGCAATGGCAGGATAAATGTTCCCATTTTCTCTCAGTTGGGATATTCTGAGGCACAAGCAGCACTACCTCCTCCTATTCAGAATGATTACAATTCTTTTGTCCACAGGCAGCTTGCCAATAATACCCCTGTTGTTGTGTGTCAAATTGATCTTGGTTCACTATTCCCCTCCTCCACTGGTACTTCCTTAAATCACATCCCAAATAAGTTACTTATTGGTAATTATTTTCCCAGGGTCTGGTTTTATGAAAGCCTACCTAAAAGTACTTAACTATGCCAGGTCTACTGGTCAAGGACACATGGCTTACACCCATATCCCAGTTGCTATACACACAAATGTGATGCATGCTTTTCTATATATTTCCTAAAGATTAGCATGCAAACTTTTCTGGGCTAGATATCAGTGATGTCATCTGCCAAGGGGAAGAACATGTGTATATTTATGTTCACTCAGCACCACCAGCTTTCTGTATTCTCCTATAGAAGATTCTTATTTTCTCCATAACCTGATTGACAGTCAGTGTTGGTAATTTGCAAATGTATGCCAGTCATATAAATCTAAGGCAGTAACTCAGTGCTCTTCTGCTTTTCATTTCTCTGATTACTAGTGAATTTGAGTAGCTCTTCCCTTACCGTTGACCTTTTTCCTTCCCAATTGTGAATTAAGTGGCAAAGTATCATAACTTCTGCCAAATTAGAGAAGACACAGTAGTGACAAGGGACAAATTAGAAAGCACATTTTCCCAGAAAAAAATTTGCATAATGAGGGGTAGGGGTGGGCAATGAGCAAGAATTCTCAGAATGTGGCATTGGAATCCTGACCATTTTGGGCAGAATATGAGAAAGAAATTTAATAGACTTTGGATATTATTTCCTTGATTCTAGACACTTTATAGTTTGAATTGAAATGTTGCAATCTAGAGAAGCAGGTTCTAATTCTGAGATGATATTTAGGAAAAGTATTGCCAAAGTGAAAGAGGGCTTTGAGAATGTTCGTCAAGAACTGTCACGGAAAACCATCAGATCAAGAGGCTGTTGCTAAGGGAGAGTAAGGTCAGGACAAGACCACTTGAAGCTGTAAGGTGGGATATCATTAGGCTTGGGAACACTCTGAAACCTCCTGTGAAATAGTCATCCAAACTTTTAAGCCACTATCTGAGGTATCAAAATTATATATGAGGGAGGAGAGGAAAATAAGTGGCTGAATTGTTTCTGAGGACCCTTCTTGTCATAAAAATAAGAAACACAGAAGTGGGTGAGTGTTAATAACATAAAAAACAACTTCTATTCACTGTGACACATGTATGATTGTTGTAAAGCACTTAAAACATTAGGATTAGTATGCCTAGTTTAAAGATTCTAACATATGCTATCTTGCTTTTATGTTAGAATTATAAAACTGGGTTAACTGGTTCTTTTTTCTAAGGAATAAAATCTTGTACAAAGGTAGAAAATGTATAAATGCTTCTCCTTTTCTAATCTTCCTTGAAGAAGGGTTTTATAAGAATATTATTTCCATGTTGAAAGTGCATTTGTTTAATATATTTTAAAATTTGTTTACTAAGATTTCAAGTTTCCACTGCAAGAGCGAAATTTGGAGTTATTCTGCCCATTTTATCAAGGAAAAAACTGAATAAAATACAACTGGCTCTTCAAAGAGCTATCAGAAAATGGAGGACATTGAGAAACCTGTTGCCCTGAAAAATGAAGAGATAGATGAACACAGGGAATTATAAAATATTCTCAATCTCGGTAACTGAAGCCCAACTTTAGAAGACTACAGATTAAGCCACTATAATTGCACCTCTTAAAATTATAATTGATTAGTGCTGGAGGCTCATTGTAGACAAGTCCGAGAATTAAAACCTCTTGGGTGTGATTAGTCCGGGTGTGAGGAGGTTCTCCATATTTTCATGAGTTTTACTTCTATGAACCAGTCACATTCTCACTGCAAAAACTCAAGAATAAAGCCTTGGTGCTTCTTTTATAGGTATAAGGCCAGAAAATTCTATGCTCCCTCTTCTCCCAGGGGAAATTACTTTGCAGGAGCCTAACTGAAGAAATGGGAAAGAAATATTTAACTCTAATCCCCTTCAGCATTTCTGCTTCACCTAAGGGGAAAAAAGCTGAGAAGTACTTTCCAATGCTCTAGCCCAGGGCATGGGTTCACTAAAGATTAGAGTCAATAGTAGAAGACTATAGAATGCTTCTCTTCTACCCATATCTTGACACTATACCAAGAGGACTGTTTGATAAAACAGAATTACAGCAGAAAAACTCCAGATTTCATAATCAGTGAAGGATTTTCTCTAGACCCACAGACAACAGTGGAGACAAAACCAAAGACACTAAAGGAAACTGAATTCTCAGAAACTTATAGCTACAGGAAGCAGCAAACATAATTTCTAAACAGTCATATCCAGACACAATTATATTCTGGTCTGCAACACCGCACTGTCCCTGGTGTGGGCATGAAGTGTGCACATGAGACTCAGCCAGTCTCTGGGGCCTTGAGCCTTAAGTGTGACCTAGCTTAGTATCACTCTTGATGTAAAGAACTGCCTCTGCCATTCTTCACCCTACCTTATGCAGCAGAATGTGAAGAGATACTCCATCTGCTAGATGGTAGAACAAGGAAATAAAAACAGACTACAAAATGGAACCTCTAGATCTGCTGTGGCACTTGATGGGAAGTCCCAAAGAGATGGGCTTTTGCCCTACATCAATTCTGGCCAGTTGCAGTATTTATGGGCAATGAACAGACTGTAACTACAGGCAGTTTGTGGCAGTATGGGACTCAGAATTGTCTGCATGTTGGTCTGGTCTTAGGGGAGTATTAGTTCCAAACTCATCTTGAATTATACACTAATTGTAGGTTGAGGACAAATATGGGCTTGGCATGGCCTCTAGTACTGAGACAGTAACAATATGAAACCCTTGGTTTTGTGATAAAACTGATGGAGGGTACCAACAAGTGCTGAAATAGCAACAAAAAACAGTCTCACACAATATCATAGCCTGCACAGAATTTCTAGATGGATTAGAAGCCAAGTTGTGAAGACTGGGACAACTAGCCCAGGGCATGGGTTCACTAAAGATGAACCCATGCCCTCTTTCAATACATAAGCATCTTTGTACATTATTAGTCAGTTTCTAGTAATATAATAAAACAATTAAGATAAATAACTGACAATGAGTAAAGATTTATTTTGGATCAATTTTGGAAGTTTTGATCCATAGTTGGTTGGGTCTGTTGTGTTTGGGCCTGTGGCAGGACACTATTTCATGGTAGAAGTATATCATATGGCAAAATTATTAATGTCATGGCTGGGATATGAAAAAGAAAGAAAAACAGCCCAATGTCCAACAGTTCCCTTCAAGGACACCCATCCAAAAAGCTAACATCTTCCATTAGGTTCCACTTTTTAAAAGTTCTATCATCTTTCAATGCTACCACAGATTGGAGACCATGCAACTGTCAATGGGACACTCTGAATCCAAATTATAGTGTATGCCCATAAGAATGGAGAACTCATCTGACAAAACAAGGGAGCAGAAACCAATTATAAATTAATGCTTATGTGGTCAGATAATGCAAAGTAGCTGTTCTAAGGAAACTCAGAAGACTTTAAGAAAATATAGGGAAATTATTTAGTAATTCATCAGATGACTTAGACAGATAAATTAAAAATAGTTTAAGAAGCTAAAAGAAGTCTTGATACTGATATATATAATAAATAAAAATGATATATGTAATAGAAGGTATTAATGGTAGAATCAATCAAAAAGGAAAATCATTGATCTTGAAGGCATACAATTTGAAAATAAACAGTAAATGGTATGAAGGGAAAAGAGATGAATGAAGAAAGCATCCAGGAATTTTGGGATAGCATTTCAAGAGCAAATGAAGTTCATGACATACTGTAAATTATATGTCAAAGGCTATCAATAAGATTATGGTCAACTAAATCTACTCCAACATATTTTGCAACCAAGATTTCAAGGAACAAAGACAAAGAGAGGTTTCTAAAAACAGCAAGAGAAAAGAAACAAGGAACACATAATTGTGTTCTAGTTCTTCTGACCCCAGACTTTTCATCAGAAACTATCTAGGAAAGGAGACTCAAGTGTGAGCTGGTTTAGTATCACCCTGAGATACTCCTCATTATTCTTTCTTCAACCCTGGGCAACATAGCAAGGAATAAGACTCTTCCCACTAAGAGTAAGACAGAAAAGTAAGTGTAAAATTGCTTTGTTTTGCCACAGAATGCTGGGCTGGTGAAACCTAACACTGGACAGATCCTTCCCCAAAACAGTCCCTAGAACAAGAACCCTTTTTAACTTTGATGACATGTGGAGACCTATAACTTCAATCAGTCAGACCTGTATTTCAAACAGCATCTTCTCTGGTGAGTTACAGCACATCCACAGCATGAATCCATTCCTGAAGCAGGCAGCCCATAGAAGTATGGGCCTTGGGCCTGCTTATGTATCACTCTAGCTTTAGCTGGCTGAGGCTTCTAGGTGTGACCCAGAACCTACCAATCTATTTATTCCTAAAACCCAGGTAAAACAAAACCAATTGTCCACTCAGTGGAAGAAAAGAAGGTATGTGCCAAGTGACTACATAAGAGCCTAAGACCGCTTCCTCCATGGTGAGAGCCAAGTTTGGGAAAATTCCGAAGTGGCTGACCACAAGCTGGTAACTAAATGAGGCAAAGTACAAAGTGAAGGGTTGAAGGAATGGATGGCATCCTTCAGCTCATTCTATTAAAACTCTAATTGTGGATTTGAAATGAACTAGTATTGAAACAGTAAAGCACACCAACAATGGACTATTGCCATTGTGGGCTTAGGCATCATGCAATGCAAAATGTTGAACCTGTCCACAAATTCACAGAAAAGAAACAGACTGCTTCAATTTCTAGACAGGCACAAAATTACATTATGAAAACTATAATGAGTACTTAATTCTTCAACTCACAATATCATTGTATACCAGCAAACATTTAGAACTTTCACAGAACCCATGACTTTCTATAATGAAAAAAAATCCAGAAATTGGCCACAAGTAAACTAGTATTTACAAACTTGAATGGAGGATTCAAAATAGCTGATTTAGGGAAACTCAGTGAACTTCAACAATGCACAACAGAAATGATTTGATACTATAACTGAGAAGCATAAAAATGATTGAAGTAATTAAAAAATCAAAGGGAAATCCTTGATCAGAAAAGTACAGAAGGAGAATTAAAAATGTGGTAGAGGCATCAATAAATGCATGAACCAAATAAAAGAAAGAGTTAGTGATCTTGAAAACTGACTGCTTGAAATACCACCAACAGAAGAGAAATCAAGAAAGACTACAGGAACTTTGGGACGGTATTAAAAGAGCAAATATTCAACTTAATGGTATTTAAGAGGGGTATGACGATGCTAATGAGGTAGGAAAATTGTTCAAAGAGATAAAACAGTATATTTCTTCAACCTAAAGAAGGATCCACATATCTAGGTAGAGGAACATTAAAGGTCATTAAACAGATTCAACACACCAAAGTTACACTAAGACATGCTAGAGTCTAACTTTCAAAAATTGAAAGTGAATAAAGGATCCTCAAAGACACAAGTGAAAATATGCAAGTGTCACATAAATATTTTCCAACCATCCTGATGGAAAATTTGCCAGTGGAAATTTAAAGGAAAAGTGCAAACTTGCCAACCAATAATACTGTAGCCCAGAAAGCCTTCATCTACAAATGAAGTCAAAAAAGATAACAAAATTCCCTGACAAACATTATTTGAGAAAATTTACCACTAGGCCTGTATTATAAGAAATGATAAAAAGAATTCTTCAAAATGAAAGAGACACTAATGAGTTAGAAGAAAATATCAGAATGCATAAAATTCACTGGAAAGAGATAACTATTAAGACATATTCAGAATACTCTAATATATAAATATAGTATGTTAACTAGTCATAACCTCAGTATGAAGAGTACTTAAAAATTTTATTTAAAATTATTTAATCACAAAGGAAGACTAAAAGAGAGGTGAGGAGAATGTAACTATAATAAAACTATGGAATAAGTAGCAAAATTGTAGTATTAAGATCTTACCTGTCAATAATTACTTTCAATTTATACGGAGTAAATTATCCAATGAAATGATGGAGAGTGAGCTGACTGGATAAAAAGATAAGACTCAACTGTATGTTGCCTAGAAGAAACTCATTTCATCTCTGTGAACACCAATGGACAAATTGAAAAGAAATGGAATAAGGTATTATATGATAATTTAATCTACAAGAAAGCAGGAGTACCTATAATTAAATGAGATTAAATATAATTTAAATCAAAAGAATCAAAAAAGAAAAGGAAGGTTATTACATAATGATTATGGAGTAAATGTAACAAAAGGACATAACAAATAATTTATATATATATTTCACATTTATTATTATATATATTTAATGTATTTCATATTACGTATTCTATTAATAATTAATAAAAACAATCACATTAATAAGTAACATAGATATTAATATGTCACATATAAATACATAGTTTATTAATATTAATAATACACAGATAATTAAATAATTGATATTATATTTATAATATTATATATAATATTTCATACCATCCAAATATATAAAGCAAATATTAATAGACCTAAAGGGAGAAACAGACTCTAAGATGCTTTTTTATTTTGTTTTGTTTTGGCTTTGTCTTTTTCCTCCTTGTGAGAATGTGTATTCTGCTAGAATATTTTGTAAAAACCTGTTAGATCAATTTGGTTTTATATGTAATTCAAGTTCAAATGTTTATTTATTGATTTTCTGTTTAGATAATCTGACCAACATTGAAAGGGGGTATTTAAGTCCTACACCTTTATGGTATCACCCTTCATTTTTCCTTTGAGATTTTTACTATTTGCAGTGTACTTATTGATATTCAATTGCTGAAATTTTTATAATTGTTATGAAGTTTTGATGAATTGATTCCACTGTTCATTTTATCATCATTCTATTGTTACAGTTTTTCAATTAAAGTCTCTCTTATTTTACATATAAGTATAGCTACCCCTGTTCAGTTACCATTACTGTGAAGAATCTTCTATTTTGCACTTTACATTTAGGTTTCTTATGTTAAATTGCCTTTTTTTTTTTTTTTTGGTACTGGGGATTGAACTCAAGACCTCTTGCTTGCCAGGCAGTTGCTTATGCTGCTGAGCTAAATCTCCAGCCCTAGGTTTCTTACGTAAGAGAAACTATGTGATACTTAAACTCGTGTGTCTCATTTATTTCACTTAACATTATGGTCTCCAGATACATCCATTTTCCTAAAAATGATTCAAGATTATCTTTTATGGAAGAAATAGTATTCTACTGTGTATAAATACTGCATTTTCTTTAGTCTGCTTCTAAGATTTAGCTATAATGAATCATGGCACTACAGAAATGCTCTGCTATTATGTTGCTCATTTTATGTTTTTTTGAGGCCTCCATCAAATAGTGATATATGGGAATGAAACTCCAGACCTACTATGTAGGTACCAGTTTGTGTTCTCTAAAATTCAAGAAGGAATTTTAGGAATAATGGAGGTTAAGAGTAGAATATATTTATTGAGAGAAAGAAAGCTTATGTCTGAGAGACAGAAGGGGTCCTGAGCTGGTTGCCAAAGACTCTGTTTCTTTCAGGGACTTTTATAGAGTAAAATCATGGGGTGAGAGGGGTTTAAGGTGGGGAAAACTGGGAACTCAGGAGGCAGATGGGCGTAAGGTGGGATCAAACTATGGTTAACCAATAAGATTAATAGTTCAGGTAAAATTGATTACGTTAGGGACAAATGGGGAAGCAAGTTGTGTAGAAAGCTGGTATTCTTAGAGAGCAGAGACTCTTCCCTAGGGGGTTGGGATAGTAACTCCTGGCCTCCTCAGGGTGATAGGGAGCTATTTAGAATATCAGTCTTTATGATATAGATGCATTTGTTTGATCCTTTGTCTTAAGGCCTGGCCCACAGCAGGAGGTGTCTGTCTTACCCATAGTTGCAAGGTATCTGGGCTTCTGCACTGGCTCCTTTGAGCCCTGTCTCACTGCCTATAATATTTCTAACTAACTCAGCTGCTTGCAGCACTAGGTTACATAGTACCATATTATTAAGGGTCCACTTGTAGAGATTTATCTTGCTCTTGTACTTGCAACACATCTCCAAGTTTCCTTATTTTCCTTGACTCTCTGGTTTGGGTTTTACACATTAGACAGCACAATCTGTTCTCCTAGTCTTATTAGATTTGTCTTTTGTAGGGAATTTTCTTCCTCAGTGAAAGTCATTGGATATTTTATGTAACATTGTATTCTTTGTGGTTGACCAAGCCTGTCTTTGTTTTTACCAACTCCTGTGAGATTAATGAGTACCAAGTCAGACCATTGTTTTGAGACAGTAGGATAGAATCCAGAGTCTCCAAAAGTAGTTGGAGTGGTCAAGGCATTCGATTTGTGTTCCACTGTCTCCTGTCTTACCAAAGCAGTGGAGAGCCTGAGGTTATGTCCCACTCACATTCATTCAAACCTGTATCAAGAAGAGTCTGCGCTGTTTGCTTCTCTTGTTCACACTGCTCACTTTGGACCTGAGGATATTGCTACTGAATACCTGATTTTTTTTTAATACCTCTTTCATCTTTGTGACCCAAGAGACTCAGGAATGCAGAAACTTGTCAACTCTCAGAGACAGTTTTTTGAGGAATGTGTTTTTTGTATGTTGGTTATAAAATTGGTGCATGTTGAAAAACCTTGCACAAAGGCCACTGGTCTGAATTTCTTGTTGGAATGAGCCACAGAATAAAGCACAGAAAGGACCTTTCTGTTGGATTCTATTTTCAGGGGTAGATTATAACTTTGGTATTCAAACTGGTGAAGAAGTTACAGGGAGTTTCCACACTTTTTAGGCAAGGAAACATCTAATTCTGACAGTTCACAGGGGAGAATTCTATTCTGGATTTATCACTTCCCCCCAGTAGCATGGACAGGTTCCCCAGTCTCCTTCCAATGAGCTATTTCAGAAATACTGGTGGGGCAAGTTTGAGAAGAAGGCACTGTAACTCCCATTCTTGCTGGAATGAGATGCCAACCACTTCAGGGAGAGATTTCAGGATTGGATTTATGGGATGAAGCAAGAAAGAAGGTACAGTGAGTACCCACTTTCTTGTTTAAACAAATAGAAGTCTCACATTGTCCTTTGCATGAGGAAAAATTCGTCTGGAATTATCAGTGGTGCAAGCCAAGGAAGAAGAAACAAGAGGTTTCAAAGCTTTTTCCAGCGAATGGTTATAATTACTTATCACTTTTATAATTACTTATCCTATTTTTTTTTTGAGGTTAGAATCACAGTGGGTTGCTGGAAGGAATGTATGCAAACATTCTCCAAGGGGAAGTTAGAAGGTGGTTTGACCCCATGGGCTACAAGTTACCAGGAGTAGTTCAGAATCCTATTCTGTACTCTGTTTGTGAGATAAATCCTCTGATGTATTATTGCCACTGTTCCTTAAGCAAAACTATTTGAGAAGCAGGTCCTCCAGCAAGAAAGCAAATATGTGTGTGGTACAAATCTCTTCCTAGGAAGAGGCTGGGAGTTTTGATTTATTCTCAGGGTGTTCTTAGTGCATGAATGTGTCTCCTTTTTTCCTGTCTTTTGATGTGGATATTTTCTTAGTAATCTGGTGAGTAGGAGTCTTTTTATAAGATTCTAGGATTTTTCTTTCTTCTTTTCTTTTCTTTTCTTTTCTTTTCTTTTCTTTTCTTTTCTTTTCTTTCTTTCTTCCTTCCTTCCTGCTTTCTTGCTTTCTTGCTTTTTTAGGAGGGAATTGAACTCAAGGCCTTGCCTTGCACTTGTAAGGCTGGTGCCATGCCACTGAGCTATATCTCCAGCTCCCTCTATCAGATTCTAGTTGGCATTTGCTTAGTGTTTCTGTGGGAGTCAGGAGTCTTCTGTTCCATCTTATTGATGCCAAGGTCGACTCAAAGACCTTTTACATTGTGTGCAATGTGTAAGAAAAAATAGTAGTTTGGCTCTTGAGGTTGCTCAAAACTTCTTGTGCAGAACTTTGCCTGCCCTTGAAGGTGATAGTGGTGTTACAAACAGCTGAGTTAGATAGAAATATTATAGGCAATGAGACAGGGCTAGATCCTCAAAGGACCCAGTGCAGAAGCCCAGATGCTTTGCAACTGTGGGGGAGACAGACATCCCTGATGTGGGCCAGGCCTCAATGATCAAACAACTGCACCCACTTCTGAAGGGCTGATATTCTAAATAGATCTGTATCACCCTAAGAAAGCCAGTAGTTCCATCTCCCTAGGGGAAAAGTCACTGCTCTTTAAGCATGCTGTTTGCTATGTGACTCGCTTTGTTTGTCCCCCAATTCAATCAGTTTTACCTGAGAAATTAATTTTATTGGTTAACCATAGTTCTGTCCCACCTTATTCCTACCTTGCCAGTTCCAAGGTTTTCCTCAGTTTGGACCCATCTCACATTGTGGTTTTACTGTATAAAAGTGCCTGCAAAAGACTCCTTCTGCCTCTCTTTTAGATTGAAACATTCTTTCTCTCAATAAATATATTCTGCTCCTAACCTCCATTCTTCCTAAAATTTATTCTCTGATTTTAGAGAACATGAACTCATATCTGACATATAGGAGGTTGAGAGTTTCATTCCCCTGTATCAGTGGGACCTGGGCCTGTCTGCTTTCTGTCTTTTGCTTCCTGGTGATGAGGTGAATAGTTTTGTTTTGCTGTGCTCTCCTGCTGTGATGCACCATCTCACGGAAGGCCCAAAGTTATGGAGCCAACTGATCATGGACTGGAGATTTCCAAAACTGTGAACAAAAATAAACCTTTTATAAATTGATTAACTCAGGTATTTTGTCACAGTGATATAATATTAAATATCTTTATGCAGATTATTTGTGAAAAATACATTTGCATCCCAAGAGCAAATATCTAGGAAAATGCTTTTGAAAATGAACATTGACAGTATTTCTTTTTTTTTTTTATTTAAAGAGAAACAAAAGCATGTGAAGGGTAGAGAAAATACAGAATTCAAAAAAAAAGATTAAACAATAAGAAATCACTACTTGATAAATTACATGTTGTCGTTTTAGAAATAGTTGCTCAAGTTACAAAATTAAAGCATACAAAGTACATAATCAAACAGTGAGAGTGTAAACAGCTACCCATGCATGAATCTCTACATGTATTTCTAACCTTTCTGTATTAGAGGGAAAAACAAAACATAGCAAGACAAAACAAAACAAATTGCTATAAAAACATGAAACCAAAAAGTCGTATAAAACAAAACCACAGTACAAGGTGATCTACATTGATTAATGTGCTGTTTCTTATTATCTTCAATAGAATGTCTATATCATCAGGCCTAATTGAATATAGCAGTATAATTGAGTATAGCAGTAAATAACAATATTAGTAAAATAAAACATTGTAGACAGTATAAAACTTCAAAGGCAGATAATAATCAAACCAGAGTGGATATTCTAGTGGATCTTGTCATCTTAAGTGCAGTTGCCTATACTCTCAGACTTGATACTATCAATCATAACAGCTTTGAATAAAATCTATCAATACAAAACAGCAATCCAAAAAACCAGATTCAATTACGATCAGTCATGGTAAAACAGTGTAGGTTTTACAGAGCTTTAGATTAACTTAATAGGAAATTAAGGATGATTACTGTACTATATCCTGTTATTTTCGGTATTACTCTCTGTGCCCTCAAATCTAGTCCAGGTAGAATGACTGGAACAGAACATAATACATCTAAGCAGAGTAGTGTGAGTAATGTGGGTTTTAAATCCTGGTGCACTATTAACAATATAGCGTATCAAGGCCATCTATGTTAGAGTTTCTAGTTATCCTTCTCTGCCTCATTTCTGCTATGCTACTTTTCTGCCTTTGTTTAGTTTTCTCCTTCATTCTACTGTCTGCCCCACTCATTAAGGCTTTTCTGCCACTGTTCCTAAAATCCTGGTATTTCTTTTCTCTCTCTCTCTAGAATGTCCTTCAGTATTCTCTGTAGGGTTGGATTGTGGTCACAAACTAGCCCAGCTCCTCTTTGTGATGAAAGCATCATGTTTTTCCATTAATTTCTAGTGACAGTTGTGTAGGGTACATCAATCTGGGCTGGAGGTTATTCTCTTTCAGGGCTTTGAATACTTCACTTCAAACTCCTCTTAATCTGATGGTCTGTGTTGAGAAGTCAGCCATGATTCTGGTGGGCTTACATTTATAGGTAGTCTGTTTCTTTTCTCTGACAGCTTTTAATATTCTGTTTTTATATTGAATTTCTGGCATCTTGATTATTATATGTCTGGGTGTAGATCTGTTTTGGTTGTAGGTGGCTGGAGTTCTGTATGCCTCACACAACTGAATGTCATTTTCTTTTCCCATGCTTGTGAAGTTTTTCTTAATTATTTCTGTGAATAGCCTTTGTAATTCACCTGTGTGCATTCCTGCTTCTTCATTCATATTTCTTATTCTTAAATTATAGATTCTCTTGTCATCTTCTAGCCTTTGGACTGTTACTGCCCTGTTTCCTTGTTATTTGTGAGAGATCTTTCCTTTCATGATCACACACTGCCAACTTACCTTCAAGTTTTGATAGTCTATCCTTAGTTTCTTTTAAGGCATTTTGCCAGCTTTCAATGGAGTTTTTAGTTTCCTGGTAGTCTCTTTGAATCCACTTCATGTATTCTATATTTTCTTTGTATTCTTTATCAAATGTTTCTCTCCTTTTTTTGTGTTCCTCCCTTCTTTCATCTGTATCATCCTGAGAGATGCTTCCTGAGAGCATTTCTTTTATTACTCTACTCATATCCTGCTTTACCTGATTTAATATTTCAGATTTGAGCTCATCTACAAGGTCCTGAAGATATCTCTTAATGTCCATTGAAGCCATGTCTGATGTTGTGTGTTTGCTGCCCTCAGTCTCCCTTATTTTTCCTTCTCCTGGATCAGTGGTCTCAGGGTTCTGGGCTGGGGGCCTCCTCCCACCGCTCTCTCCTGTCATGGCCCTGGCTTCCTCCACACAGATTACAGAGCAGGTCCCAGCCGCCTTCCCTGTTGGCCACGGTTCCTCCCAAGTATGCTGGTGAGGGATCTCTGCCCTCTCCTACCTGCTCTTGTCACTGAGGTATAAGCAGCAGCTGTGTTTGCCTGCCCCTTCCCACCAGGCCAGCCAAACTTCAGGTGCCTTCACCTGGTTAGTGTGTGCTAGGCCCAGTGAATTGATTTGGGATGGCTCACTGGGTCCCGGCCAGGGGCATGGCCCAGTCCAAGCAAGTCACATGAATCTGCTCTGGGGGAGGGAGCAACCAACTGAAGTCACTGTCACTCCCAGTTCAAGCTCCTCTTGCCCGATTCCAACATATCACCTATTTGGTTGCACCCTTCTCATGGTGGTGGTGGGGGGGGTTGTCTCATTCCCAGCACTGACTGTGGATTAATGAAAGTCCCTTGGCTGGCTCCGCTCTCTGTTGGCCTCACCAACCCCTGACCTCAGCGCTGAAGTTCTTCCTATGAGTGGCGGTGGGAACGAGTTTGGGCTGCTCTGCCTGCTGGCATGGATTCAAGCTGGTGCAAACTTGGCAGGTCACTGCAAAAACACTGTGTCCTGTGATTTTTAGCTGTTTCAGTTGTAGTCCCAAAGTATTTGACGAGCTTTTTTATGTTTTAATTTCTTCCTGTGTCAAGAGGATCTATCTCCCTCTGTCTGGGTCTCTCCAGGGTGTTTTATTCTGGCATATAAGTTGTTTCTCCCTGGAGGCGTTGTATTTTGTGGCTCACTGATTGGTCATCTTGTCTTCTTCCTTGACAAAATTTCTTTTTTCCCAACCATTTAGTGAGAAAGTATTTTACATTTTGCTAATTAGGTATGTATGTAGATTAGTGAAATTAAAAAAAAAACAAAACAGAACAAACAGGCCTGTAGTTTCATAAAAGAGATGACACCAAGCTACATATTGGAATATAGGGGACAAATTGTATCTGTGAACAAGCTGAATAGCCAGCAAATGGATAGCTGCTTAAGTAAACAACTCTAACAAAATAAATTGACACAACCAGATTTTGAAGTTTAGTTTAGGATCCAGGAATTAAAAACCCTAGTCAAATTCATGAATATATTTCAGAGCTTTAACAACACTGTTATTTCTGGTGAGGTGTAATTCACATGACTTGACAGAAAATAAGCTAAGTTTTCATGGTTTATACCAGTCATCTTTTGGTGTTTAATTCTTTTGGGTGTTGATTTAATTGCTTCTTTGATAAAGATGTTCCTAAACGCCACAGAAAGAAACTCAGAGCTCTTGTTTGTTTCTAGGAAGAAGAATAAAAGGACCTCAAAGGCATGAAAAGTTTGTTTGAAGATTTAATTATTAACTGAAGTTGTTGCAAAGATAAAATGGATTCTAAAAATCTGAATGCTGCATTTGATAAATGCTCCTTTTACTGTTTTCCTATTTATTTCTCTGCATTAGTGGAAAACATATTGGGCAATCATTGGGGACTTCTGAGAAAAAATTTTCATGTTAAAATTGTTATTCATTCTAAATATCCTTTACTTATATAATTAAAGATAAGCACAATATAAAATTATCTAATAAATAAGAAGTATAATAGCATTTCAGTATTGAATAAGGCATTTAATCTGAGCCTTGCTTTCACCTGTTCAGAATGAATTGGGATGTGTATTCATAAAAAATTAGAATAGTGATCTTCTACTAATGGACCTTTCACTAATAATCAGGATCTATAAAATCCACATATGCTTTGTATATAAATGATTCATAGTATTGATTTAACTGATTGAAACTCATGCATATAACTTTTTGACTAGTGGAAAATCTTAGAAGAAAGACTAAAAATTGAATATAGTAGGACATGACAGAAAGGATTAAGAAGAATCGCATTGGATGGACAGATGTGCCTTCTTGGGGAAATGGTGGAAAGAAACAAGAGAAGTGTGGCTTGAAGATGAGTGACTGTGTGAATGGACCATCCATGCATCGCTGTGATGAATCCTAGTAGATCACGGATCTTGGGACAGACACAAATCAAGAACTTGCTATACACAGAAGACATCCTGAAGAGCAAATCTTGCCTAGAGGCACCTTGATACTAGCTACCTACTACAAAAATTTATAAGGATCAATACAGAAAACAAAATAAAAACTTTTGAAATAGAAAATGACAAGACATAGATGTAAACTTCAACCTCAGGCCTCCAAATCACCCAAAAGAAGTTTAGGAGACAAGAAGATATGAAAATGGGTGATACACAGCTGAAATTTCTGAAGTGACAGCAACTGAAGTAAACAATTCCAGGTTCTCTTAGTTCCTTGAAAAGAGAGTTTTCAAGGAACTAAGGACAAGATATCATGCCTACATCTTATACTTTGAACAACAACTACAAAGACAACACACAGTATATTAATTATTGTAATAGTCTAACTCACCTGGTTTGAAACTCAGTTTCAGGGTTAATGTTTATTTTTTTCTTTCATATAAAATAAAAATAGATGAGAGAAGACAAGATGGCTGAGCAGTGAGCAACAAAATACAAAGCCTCCCAGGAGAAACAACTTATATGTCAGAATAAAGCACCCCGGAGAGACCCAGACAGGGGGAAATGGATCCTCTTGACACAGGAAGAAATTAAAACATAAAAAAGCTCATCAAATACTTTGGGACTACAACTGAGACAGTGAAAGACTGCAGACACAACGTTTTCATGGTGACCTGGCAAGTGTGCACCAGCTTGGATCTGCACTGGCCGGCAGTGCCACCCAGACTCATTCTGGCCACCACTCATAGGAAGAACTTCAGCGCTGAGGTCAGGGGTTGGTGAGACCAATGGAGAGCGGAGCCAGTGAAGGGACTTTCATTAATCCATGGTCACAGCTGGGAATGAGACCCCCCCCACATGGGAGGGGCGTGACCAAATGGGCAACATGTTGGAATTGAGCAGGAGGAGCCTGAACTGGGAGTGACAGTGACTTCAGTTGGTTGCTCCCTCCCCAGAGCAGATTCATGGGATTTGCTTGGACTGGGCCATGCCCATGGCCAGGACCCAATGAGCTGTCCCAAATCGATTCACTGCATCTAGCACTCACTAACTGGGTGAAGGCATCTGAAGTTTGGTTGGCCTGGTGGGGAGGGGCAGGCATACACAGGCTGCTTACACCTCAGTGACAAGAGCAGGCAGGAGAGGGCAGAGGTCCTTTGCCAGTGTGCTTCAGAGGAACTGTGGCCAACAGGGAAGGGGGCTGGGACCTACACTGTAACCTGTGTGGAGAAAGCAAGGGTCATGACAGGAGAGAGGTGGGAGAAGCCCCCAGCCCAGAACCCTGAGAGCACTGATCCAGGAGAAGGAAAAATAAGGGAGACTGAGGGCCGCAAACATGCAACATCAGACATGGCTTCAATGGACATTAAGAGATATCTTTGGGACCTTGTAGATGAGCTCAAAACTGAAATATTAAATCAGGTAAAGCAGGATATGAGTAGAGTAATAAAAGAAATGCTCTCAGAAAGCATCTCTCAGGATGATACAGACAGAAGGGAGGAACACAAAAGAAGGAGAGAAACATTTGATAAAGAATATAAAGAAAATATAGAATACAGGAAGCAGATTCAAAGAGACTACCAGGAAATTAAAAACTCCACTGGAAGCTGGCAAAATGCCTTAAAAGAAACTAAGGATAGACTATCAAAACTTGAAGACAAGTTGGCAGTGTGTGATCATGAAAGGAAAGATCTCTTAAAAATAACAAGGAAACAGGCAGTAACAATACAAAGGCTAGAAGATGACAAGAGAATCTACAATTTAAGAATAAAAAATGTGAATGAAGAAGCAGGAATACATACAGGTGAATTACAAAGGCTATTCATGGAAATAATTAAGGAAAACTTCCCATGCATGGGAATAGAAAATGACATTCGGTTGTGTGAGGCACACAGATCCCCAGCCACCTACAACCAAAACAGATCTACACCCAGACATATAAAATTCAATATAAAAACAGAATATTAAAAGCTGTCACAGAAAAGAAACAGACTACCTATAAAGGTAAGCCCATCAGAATCACGGCTGACTTCTCGTCACAGACCATTGCATAAAAATGAGCTTGGAGTGAAGTAGTCAAAGCCCTGAAAGAGAATAATCTCCAGTCCAGATTGATGTACGCTCCACAACTGTCACTAGAAGTTGATGGAGAAACAAGATACTTCCATGACAAACAGGAACTGGGCTAGTTTGTGACCACCAATCCAACCCTACAGAGAATACTGAAGGACATTCTAGAGAGAGAGAAAAGAAATACCAGGATTTTAGGAACAGTGGCAGAAAGGCCTCAATGAGTGGGAAGACAGTAGAATGAAGGAGAAAACTAATCAAAGGCAGAAAAGTAGCATAGCAGAAATGAGGCAGAGGAGGATAACTAGAAACTCTAACATAGATGGCCTTGATACGCTATATTGTTAATAGTGCACCAGGATTTAAATCCCACATTACTCACACTACTCTGCTTAGATGTATTATATTCTGTTCCAGTCATTCTTCCTGTACTAGATTTGAGGGCACAGACACTAATCCCAAAAATAACAGGATATAGTTTGGTAATCATCCTTAATTTCCTATTAAGTTAATCTAAAGCTCTGTAAAACCTACACTGTTTTATGATTATTGATGGTAATCGATTCTGGTTTTTTGGATTGCTGTTTTTTATTGACAGATTTTATTCAAAGCTGTTATGATTGATAGTATCAAGTCTGAGAGTATAGGCAACTGCACTTAAGATGACAAGATCCACTAGAATATCCACTCTGGTTTGATTATTATCTGCCTTCGAAGTTTTATACTGTCTACAATATTTTATTTTTACTACTATTATTATTTACTGCTATACTCAATTATACTGTGATATTCAATTATGCCTGATGATGTAGACATTCTATTGAAGATAATAAGAAACAACACAGTAATCATTGTAGATCACCTTGTACTATGGTTTTATACGACTTTTTGGCTTCATGTTTTTATAGGAATTTGTTTTGTTTTGTCTTGCTAAATTTTGTTTTTCCCTCTAAAACAGAAAGTATAGAAATACATGCAGAGATTCATGCATGCGTAGCTGTTTACAGTCTCACTGTTTGACTATCTATTTTGTATGCTTTAATTTTGTAACTTGAGCAACTATTTCTAAGAGGACAATATGTAATTTATCAACTAGTGATTTCTTATTGTTTATCTTTTTTTTTGGAATTCTGTATTATCTCTACCCTTTACATGCTTTTATTTCTCTTTAAATTAAAAAAAATGTGTCTTTAAATCCTCAGACATGACATTTATTTAGGTATTATTTACTTTATCTCAGTAAGATTTTAAAGCTTTAAGTTTATAGAAATACATGTAGAGACTCATGCATGCGTAGCTGTTTACAGTCTCACTGTTTGAATATCTACTTTGTATGCTTCAATTTTGTAACTTGAACAACTATTTCTAAGAGGACAATATGTAATTTATCAACTAGTGATTTCTTACTGTTTATCTTTTTTTAAAATTCTGTATTATCTCTACCCTTTACATGTTTTTTTTCTCTTTAAATAAAAAAATAAAGAAAAATTAAAAAAACAGAAGACTCACATTAGATAACATTTTTATAGATCTCTGGTTCTGAGATGTAGAAAAAATAACCTAAATCCACTTGTGCTTAATATAAAGTAGCACACACACATACTGCCATTTAAAAAACCTGCTATGTGCTTGGCTTTCTGAAGTTAGATTCCTAATTTCCTACAGAAACTGGGAAAAATAGTGATATTTTTCTTGTTTATATTTCAAAGAGATGGCTCCCAGGTCCTTGTGAAAGATATTCCTGGCACAAAAATCTAGCAAGACACTTTTTAGCTCCTAAGAAAGACTTACCCAAATTTCAAAGAGACACAAAAAGAAGTTACAGTTATACATTTTCTGAAGTAAATGTTCTAAGAAATGACAAGAGGAATCTCTTTTGTTTTCATCTGGGAAAATAAAGTCTTTAATTTTTAATTTTTATTTGTGCTGCCTGAATATCTCATTGACTGAGCTTGACTGTAAACAACAGGATAAGGAAACCTGTTAATAAGCTCCATGTAGCACAGCCTGGAGAGCACCAGCTGTCAAGAGCGGGGTAGGAAGGGTGAAGGCTAGATCTTGGGAGCTAACAGAAGTTGTTGGGAACCTATTAGAGCATGAAAGTCTAAGAAAGAAAGTTTTAAGATGAGTGAATATAAATGTCAAATGCTCTAGAGAAATCAAGTGAGATGGAACTTGACAGAATACCCATTGGGTTTAAAGACAAAGATTTATTCATCTTTGAAATGAAATATTTTGATGAAGTAGTACATATGCAAGTATAGTAATGTGAGTAGTGATCAGAATGTCAAGAAGTACAGATCACTATAAAAATACTTGCTCTAAAATTCAGAAAGTGATATTTACTATCCATAAATCATATTAGTGTTGACCCTGCTGAGGGGATAGCCAAAAGCATGAAGAGGAGC
This sequence comes from Hydrochoerus hydrochaeris, assembly GCA_004027455.1. Classification (NCBI taxonomy): domain Eukaryota; kingdom Metazoa; phylum Chordata; class Mammalia; order Rodentia; family Hydrochaeridae; genus Hydrochoerus; species Hydrochoerus hydrochaeris. The sequence goes on along the minus strand of PVLA01007072.1, from coordinate 20,607 downwards.
CTTTTTTTCTGTTGTAAAAATAGAGAAATTGGAAGAAAAATGGATAAGTTGTAAGTGGAAAGGGTATAGAATGAGTTTGCGAGAGTTAATACTATTTTATTTCAACGGAATAGAAGTTTGCAAGCAGGGAGTTGATGTTGAGTTAGATAGATTGAGCAAGGTGATTGTAGTTTTATAGAATGGAAAAAGCTGCTTAAGGAAAGAGGTGAGCTTGAAAATCATGAATGTCCCATGGCACCAATCTGTGATCTTCCTTAGTACAGAGGAAATAAATTACTTACTGCAAATATGCATTGATTTTAACTCTTTACTACTAATAGGAACACAAAAATTAAGGTACAATGGATTGCACAGTTTTCATTTCTTGAACGAAAGCAGTTTTATTTATGGATAGTTGCTTTGAAACTGAATGTAAGAATGGATCTAGTACAAATACTATCTATAAAAGACATCAAGTGACTGATGAAGCTGTGTTCTCAGCTTCAGTTTCAGAAGATAGAGGAGCATTCAGTTGGGATTAATTATCCTAAACAAACTGCAAGTTGGATAAGATGAAACTGATGTAGATTCTATAAGTAGGAAAAAGCTCATCTTTGGTATGGAGACTTGGGCAAGAAAAAGGGATAAGAAACTAAGAGAAAAAAGTTAAGCTTTATTAAAAATATTTGCAAAAGGGGTTGAAAAATTTTGGTCTGCTGCATTGATTCCTGATATCTTGACAACAAAGGAAAAGGTTAGCATTTAGTGATGAGTGGATAACATATCTGTTAACTGTCTCCCTGAAATGTCAAATGTCTCAGGCAAACCTTTGATAAGGGCTCTTGGAACATCAATTCATGGTTGAGTTCTCAGAAGACTGCTTGAAGTGCTGACATTCTATACTCTGTGTGTGTCTGTGTGTAAGAACATTATATTTCTTTCATCCCCCTCTACATCTTTATTATGATAAAATTAACTAAAAATAGTATATATTTGTAGCATACAGTGTGATGGAAAATTATGTACATGTTATTTATATATATATATATATATATATATATATATATATATGTTGTGAAATAATTAGATCAAGCTAATTTACATGATTATACTGTCATACAATTTTTTGCATTGAGATCCTTTATGATTTATATCCTTAGTAATTTTTAAGTGTCCAATATGTTATCATTAACAATAGCCACCAAGATGTACAATAGATGTACAATATGATTCATTTGGTCTCTTTGCATCCTTTAACCAAGAACTCTATTTCCTTCATCTTTATATCTACCATTCCATTGTATGCTCCCATGACTTAGAATTTTTAGATTCCACATGTGAGTCAGATCATGTAGAATTGTTCCTTACTTAATGTTGCACAATGTCCTTTAGGGTCATTCATGTTGTTTCAAATGACAGAATGTCCTTCTTTTAGGACTCAATAGTATTCTATTATGCACACACACACAAACATACACCAACACACACACTCACACACCACATATTGTTTGACCATTCATCCATTCATTATTCATAGTTTCATAGCATATTGGTAAAAAATACTTAGCATTCATCTTTTTAAAGTTGTTAAAACTTGTATTGTAGTTTATGATCAATTCTAGAGAGTTTTCCACATCTGCCTGAAAAGAGCATGAATTCTGTTGCTATTGGATAAAATGTTCTGTATGTGTCTGTTACATCGATTTGGTCTACAGTATTGTCCAAATCCACCTTTCCCTTATGATTTTCTGTCTGTATAATTTTCCCACTTTTGAAATTAGTATATTAAATTTCCTGATATTTTCTACTGTTAATTTATACTTTCAGTTCTATTAATACTTGTATTATATATTGAGATGTTCTTATATTGTGTGCACATATATTTACAATTGTATTCACTTGATGAGTTCACTACTTTTTTACTCATTTTACTGGTTTTTTGTTTTTTTGTTTGTTTGTTTGTTTGTTTTTGTGGTACTGGGGATCAAACTCATGACCTTGTACTAGCCAGGCAGGCACTTATGCCACTGAGCTAAACCCCAGCCCCTCATTTTACTGTTTTTGACTCATGGTGTACTTGGTCTGATGAGAAACCTCTACTTTGCTTTCAGTTCCATTTCTGTGGAATATCTTTTTCCACTGCTTCACATTTACCCCACATTTGTCCCTAAGGGTGAAATGAGTCTCTGTATGCAACACATAGTTAGTTCTATTTTTAAAAATCTATATCGCTACTCAAAACTGTTGATTTTAAGAATTAAAACTATTTCCACTTAAGACAATTACTGATACATAGGACTACTGTCATTTTAATAATTGTCTCAGGACTATTGTTTTGTACCTCCTTTCTCTGTCTTTCTTTGATATTAAATGATTTTTCTATAATGGTATACTTTGGTTTATTAGTTTTAATCTTTTGTTTAATTACTAAAAGTTTTTTCTGTGTATTTACCATAGGGCTTGCATAAGCATTCTATAATGATAGTTTATTTAAAGCTTATAACAAAGCTTCTACCCCATATGAAAACTCATCCTCACTTAATTTCCCCTACATCTGTATCATTAATGTTTCACTGTATATATAGTTTTAATCATTATCATATCATTATAGCTTTGGACATTTTTCATATTTTTAAAACAATTTATATTAGAGTTAAAAATGCATTCTCACAACTATCAGTGCACTGATGTAATCTAAATTGGAATACACATACTTTTACCTGTGTACCGGATACTATACTTTCATCTATTTTCATGTTGCTGGTCAACATCTTTTCAGTTCAACTTGAATAATGCCCTTTAGCATGTCTTGACAGTCAAATATACCAATGAACTCCTATGGCATTTGTTTGTCTTAGAAAGTCCTCAATGCTCCTTAATTTGTGAATGGTAGTCTTGCCAAGTATATTATTTTTGGGTGGCAAAGTTTGTCCTGATAGTTTGAATATTTCATCTCATTCTTTTCTGGCCTGTAATTTTTTCATTGAGTATCTAATGATACTCTTATGGGAGTTTTCTTGTATATGATAAATTGCTTTCTCTTGCTGCTTTCAAAAGCCTTTTAATTTTTGTAAATTTGATTACAGCATATATTTGTTGGGTTTTTTTGTGTAATCTGTTTGTAGTTCCTAGGACTTTGCATATCCAGATGTTCTGATTACTCTTCATATTTGGAAAAGCTTCTGGGTTTTTTTTTGTACCAGAGATTGAACTTATGATCTTACACTTGCCAGGAAGGTGTTTATGCCACTGAGCTAAATCCCTGGCCCCTCTATTATCATTTTTTAAAAATAAGCTCTCTGCCACTTTCTTTCTCTACTCCTGTTATAATGTTACTCCATTAATTCCTGATGGTCTTTTTAAATCTTTTAAAAATTCTTTTGTCTTTTTGTTCTCCTGATTGGGCAATTTCAAATGACCTAGCTTCATGCTCATTGATTCTCTCTTCTATTTAATAGAGTGTTCCATTGAAGTTCTCTATGGAATTTTCCATGTTAGTCTTTGTATTTTCCAGCTCTGAAATTTTTTCAGTTCTTTACTATGACTTGTAGATCTTTTTTGAACTTCTATTTTTTCAAGTATTGTTTTTCTGATTGTTTCTTGTGGTTCAGTGAGGTTTTAAAGATAACTACTTTTAGATATTTTTAGGCATTTTGAATATCTCTAATTCTAGGGTCAACTACTGTTTTATTTTTTTTCCTTTGGCACTATCAAATTTGCCTGACTACTTGTGCTCTTTTAACTATCCATTGGTGTCTATGCATTTTAAAAATAGGCACTTATTGCAGTCTCTGGGGACTGCACTCAGCAGGAAAAAAAAAAACCTTTTACCAGTCTGCCTTTGCCACAGTTTTGGGCAGTTTTTGTAGCATGGCCCATTGTTAAGCTCACAGGTTCTCACAGGAAGCAGTTTTGAACTTGCATCTTCTGGAGCATAGTTGGAGTTTGGGTCTATTGGAATAGATCTGCATTGTATGTTCACAAGTTCCAATCTGGTCTTCAATGGGGTAAGCCTGTGTCCTACATCCAGGGAGCTAAGCCTAGAAACTATTTCCATAGGGATCAAGTTGAAGTCTGAATCCATAGGTCCTGACCTATCACTGTAGTGGGCTTTTAGCCTTAGTCATTGTATTGGATTAACTAATGGTCAACTTGTAACACCAAGCTGAAGTGAATCAGTGTGGTTCTGGATGTAGAGGGCCCACCTCAGCATTGTTGCCAACAGCATAAAAAGGAGAACTGGAGTAGAAGACAGTGCTCTGTTGATTTCCTCAGAGAAGCTTCTCATGCTGGCTGACTTGATGTGAACTCAGCTGTTCTCATTCTCAGATGAGCTCAGGTCTTCACTGTCAAAGAGCATGGCTGTGGTTCTCTTTGGGGGAGCTGTGGCCCTTACTTCAACTGTCACTTTCTGGCTCTAGTGCAGACTGCTGGCACAGATCCTTCATTCTACTGGTGCAGACTTTCTATCTTCCACAACTGACCTTTGGGCTTTCCCAGGGCAGATTCTTGATACAGACTTGCATGAAACATTACTGTGGGCTCTAGGTCTCCAACTGGATGTGTGGAGGACATTGCCATAGGATCCAGATCCTCAGATGGATTCTTTGGGTCTTTAATGTGTGGAGAGATATCCTGGACTCTTCTTCATTTGACTCTATGAGTGAATATTATAAAATAATCCTATAAATTATGTGTTCTGTATTAAATCTTTTCCTTATACACCCTGACTACAACAGTCATGGAGGGTGACCTAGTGCTGAGATCAGCTAGGTACTTAAATCCATAGGCTGGTCCTAGAGCCTGAGTCTGTGTGAGCTTGCCTGGTCCTGGTGTGAGCCTGGAGCCTGATTCTGTAGTATTAGGCTTGTATCATAGTTTCAGTGGAGCCAGTCCAGTGCCAGAGTATATTATTATGACCTTGACAGTGGGTCAATAAGAATCTGGGACTGTGGGTACCAGTCAAGATCTTGGGGCTGCTGTAGTATGAAGGTAGGCATGTAGCCTTTGTCTACAAGAGTATTTTGCCATAGAAGCCAGTCTGGAGCAGTCTTGAAGCCAAAGCATGTGGCCTGTCATTAGGTGATTCTGGAGTTATGTCTGCTGAGTTTGTGTTTGTGGGTAGTCCTAGTGCTTGGGACAATAAGGGTTATGCTGGAATTGATATCCATGAATGGTGGCATTTCTTGATGGTGGGACTTTAGGTGTGGATCTGGGATTTGCAGCTATTGAAACTAGCCTGGATCTGGGAGCAATCTAGAGCTGGAGATGAGCATAAAGTCTGAGTCTGTGTGGTCAGTATCAGGTCAGTGTGATGGTTGGACATAAATTCTATGGCCACTGGGGCTATTTTAAGGCCTGCAATCATTGGACTTACTATGGAGCCTGAGCCTCTGAGGACTGGCCATTGCTGGTACTAGTCTGATACCTGAAGAAGGCCTGGAGCTCAGAGTCAAAGGGCTGGTTTGAAACATGAGGCCAAGGAAACCCACTAATGCCAGATTTCACAGGTGTAGACCTGGTATGAAGGTAGGAGAAGTGACATGCAGGAACTGGAAATGTCCTTTCTACCCTCTTCAATGTGTCTTTTCTTATTTCTGTGTTACACCTGTGTGCTGTAATCTCTTGTTTCAATTTTGGAGCATTTATCAAGGTATTTTCACGTGTGGGTGGTTGTTCAAATTGATGTTTCATTGAAGTCATAGGGCTGAGTTGTTCTATTTCACCATTTTTCTAATGTTGCCCTGTCACTGTGATTGAAGAGAGATCTAATTGCTTTAGAAAACATGAAATTAGATGCAGAAACTTATGTATTTGGTTAAAGTTTAAAAGGATGACTTTCATACCCATCCAATTTACTTCTACAAGGACTGATAGTATTTGTCAAATGCTACGAGTATCTTGGTTTTCCCCAAACTACTATGGAAAAAAACACAACCTGATGTTTTTAATTGGTAAATTTAAGGTGAGTTTTGAGAAATTTTGGAATTATACTACCATATTTGAAATCAATGGAGATATATCAGTAGACATGTCAGCATAGGTACATGGGAAGGTTAATAATTTGGAACTTTTTCAAACATCTAATACTTTTGTGGTACTGGTGATTGAATCCAGAGCCTTTGCACTGAGTTATATCTTCATCTCTTTTTATTTTTTATTATGAAACAGAGTTTTGCCAAGTTGCATAGGTTGGATTGATCTTATGATCCTTGTTCCTTTTTAATTGATATTTATTAGAACATAAAACTTTAGGAACACTGGAAAAAAGGAGCACAGGAAGGCTCAGTTTCTTCCATAAGCAACCACTATACACATAATAGTGTAGATCTGGCCCCCAATTTACATTCTGTCTAGTATAACAAAAAGCCCTTGAATTATCTAGACCACTCTCTTGGAGGTATGTTTCCTTCAGGCCTTTCATCACTTACCCTCTGTCTTAGTTACTTTTCTCTCATTGTTGAGACAAAATACTTGACACCCAAAATGAAGGAAGAAAAAATTAACCTTACAGTTTATAGAGGTCTCAGTCCATACTCCACTGGTTCCAAGTCAGGGTGACATAGCTAAGGGGCAACTGTTCATGGCAGCCACAAGCTACAAGAGGAAAAGGGCAAAAAGTAAGATGCATACCTCCTTATCTCACTTATATCATATTCTGGTAACCCACCCCTGGGCAGGCACAGCATTCACATCACTAATCCTAGCACTAGACAATAAACTAATTACAAATGCTAGATTCAGGCACCTCCATGACTATATGAGGCTTTGGGGGAACATCTAGACACAAAGTATAACACCCTCTGTGGTCTTCTAGATTATCAAGTTATCCTTTCCAATTCTGAATTGCTTTCCAAGAGAAGTTTGGATAAAAATATTAGTATACATAAGACAATCCTGTGATTTAAAAAGGTATGCCTTTTAGATTTCATTAAGACTTTAAAAGTTTGGCTTCCTGACTTTACTAAATCTAACTCAATTTGGGAAACAATGCCAAACAAGCAGTCAAAACAGCTTATAATGTCTTGTATTAGAAAATACTGTTCTGAACCTCAAATTATTCACATAAACACACCTTCCTCATGGTTGAAACTATATTTAGAGAAACACATAACTAGTCAACATGGGAATTTCAAAAGGAAATGTTAAAATGCACTTTGATTTCTTGACTCAGAAATTTCATTATAGCTGTTGCCACTGTGCTATATTTTTGTGTGATGGAATATAAGATTCTAAATTTTTTTTAATTCTTGATTAATATGTATAACAAGTCACAAGAGTATAGTAAGGTTAAAATTATTGGAGGAGCTGAAGATGGCTGATCAGTGAGCAACAAAATACAAAGCCTCCTGGGAGAAACAACTCATATGCCAGAATAAAACATCCTGGAGAGATCCAGACAGAGGGAGATGGATCCTCTTGACACAGGAAGAAATTAAAACATAAAAAAGCTCATCAAACATGCAGTCTCAAGGCTACAATTGTAACAGCTAAAATTACGGGACATGGCATTTTCACTGCAACCTGTCAAGTTTGTGCCAGCCTGAATTCACAAATTTGCACCAGCTGGCAGAGCCGCCCAAACTTATCACTGCCACTCACATGAGCCACAGCCGTGCTGAAGTTGGAGGGTGGTGAGCCCAATGGAGAGTGGTCAGTGCTGGAATGTGGTGGGGGAATAAGACCCCCACCACAGGAAGGACACAACCAAATGGGCAACATGTTGGAGTCGAGCAGGAGGATCCTGAACTGGGAGTGACAGTGACTTCAGTTGGTTGCTCCCTCCCCAGAGCAGATTCATGGGATTTGCTTGGACTGGGTCACACCCCTGGCCAGGACCCAATGAGCAGTCCCAAACAGATTCCTTGCACCTGGCACGCACTAACCTGGTGAAGGCCCCTGAAGTTTGGCTGGCCCAGTGGGGTGGGGCAGGCATACACAGTCCCTGCTTACACCTCAGTGACAAGAGCAGGCAGGACAGAGTGGGGGTCCCTCACCCGCACGCTTTGGAGGAACCGTGGCCAACAGGGAAGTGGGCTGCAACCTCCACTGTACACCTGGGTGGAGGAGGCTGGGACCATGACAGGAGAGAGAGGCAAGAGGAGGCTCCCAGCCCAGAACCCTGAGAGCACAGATCCAGGAGAGGAAAAAACAAGGGAAACTGAAGGTGGCAAACATACAATATCAGACATGGCTTCAATAGACATTAAGAGATATCTTCAGGACCTTGTAGACGAGCTCAAAACTGAAATATTAAATCAGGTAAAGCAAGATATGAGTAGAGTAATAAAAGAAATGCTAAGCACTTCTCACGAAGACACAGATGGCAGAAGTGAGGAACGCAAGAAAAGGAGATAACATTCGATAAAGAATATAGAGAAAATATAGAATACATGAAGCAGATTCAAAGAGACTACCAGGAAATTAAAAACTCCATTGAAAGCTGGCAAAACTCCTTTAAAAGAAACTAAGCATAAACTATCAAAACTTGAAGACAAGTTTGCAATATGTGATCATGAAAGGAAAGAGCTCTTAAAAATAACAAGGAAACAGGTAGTAACAATACAAATGTTAGAAGATGACAAGAGAATCTACAATTTAAGAATAAGAAATGTGAATGAAGAAGCAGGAATACAAACAGGAAATTACAAATGCTATTCACAGAAATAATTAAGGAAAACTTCTCAAGCATGGGAAAAGAAAATGACATTCAGTTGTGTGAGGCATACAGAACTCCAGCCACCTACAACCAAAACAGATCTACACCCAGACATATAATAATCAAGATGCCAGAAATTCAATATAAAAACAGAATATTAAAAGCCATCAGAGAAAAGAAACAGATTATCTATAAAGGTAAGCCCACCAAGATCATGGCAGACTTCTTGACACAGACCATCAGATCAAGAAGAGCTTGGAGAAAAAATATTCCAAACCCTGAAAGAAAATAACCTCCAGCCCAGATTGATGTACCCTGCAAAGCTGTCACTAGAAATTAATGGAGAAACAAGATGCTTCCATGGCAAAGAGGAACTGGGGGAGTTTTTCAGAACCAATCCAACCCTACAGAGAATACTGAAGGACATTCTAGAGAGAGAAAAAAAATACCAGGATTTTAGGAACAGTGGCAGAAAGGCCTCAATGAGTGGGGCAGGCAGTAGAATGAAGGAGAAAACTAGACAAACAAAGGTAGAAAAATAACAGCAGAAATGAGGCAGAGAAGGATGGCTATAGTCTTTAGCATGGATGGCCTTGATACACTGTATTGTTGATAGTGTACCAGGATTTAGAATCCACATTACTCACACTACTCTGCTTAGATGTATTATATTCTGTTCCAGTCATTCTACCTGGACTAGATTTGAGGGCACAGACAGTAATACCGAAAATAACAGGATATAGTACAGTAATCATCCTTAATTTCCTATTAAGTTAATCTAAAGCTCTGTATAACCTACACTGTTTTACCATGACTGATCATAATCTAATCTGGTTTGTTGGATCGCTGTTTTGTATTGATAGATTTTATTCAAAGCTGTTATGATTGATAGTATCAAGGCTGAGAGTATAGGCAACTGCATTTAAGATGACAAGATTCACTAGAATATCCACTCTGGTTTGATTATTACCTGCCTTTGAAGTTTTACACTGTCTACAATGTATTATTTTTTTCTAATATTGTTATGTACTGCTATATTCAATAATACTGCTATATTCAATTATGCCTGATGATATAGACAATCCTATTGAAGATAATAAGAAACAACACAGTAATCAGTGTAGATCACCTCGTACTGTGGTTTTATACGACTTTTTGTTTTCATATTTTTATAGGAATTTGTTTTGTTTTGTCTTGCTATGTTTTGTTTTTCCCTCTAATACAGAAAGGATGGAAATATATGTAGAGACTAATGCATGCATAGCTGTTTGCAGTCTCACTGTTTGAATATCTACTATGTATGCTTTAATTTTGTAACTTGAACAACCATTTCTAAGAGGACAATATGTAATTTATTAACTAGTGATTTCTTACTGTTTATCTTTTTTTTGGAAATTCTGTATTATCTCTACCCTTTACATATTTTTTTCTCTTTAAATTACAAAAAACTATTGAATTATACCTATTTTGGTAAAAAGGTATTTGAGAAAGGAAGTGGGTATGTTTGTGTTATCATTTTTCTTTATTTTTTTCAGAATAGAGCTGCCCACTCATTCCTAAATAAGAGAAATGTAGGGGGATGAGACACATTTTCACTTGGGAAGGTTGTGTTCTCTTTAGTGTGCATGCTATTTAAATGGAAATAATGCTTTTCAAAGGACAATTGTTATTTATAAAGAAGGCTATGTTTAGAGGCTAGATATGTCTAAAATTCCTAAAATGTTATTTGTGCTTTAGAACATTTCTTTGAGTTTCCAGCAGGCTTGTTTACTTTTCATCAACGAGAAAAGGGATCATAGTCTTTTGAGACTTGTTTGGGATAATCAGTAAGTGTTCTGGACAAAGGTATACTACATTTTCAATTCCCTTTGAGGGTTGGGAATATAGTTCAGTGGTATAGCATGTGTCAGCAGCTCTGGGTTTGATGATTGTGCCATAAAAACAAACAAAGAAGCAAACAAACAAACCAACTGTTGTGTCTGGCATTCTGACTTTTTCTTCTCTCCACCTGCCACTCAATGCCTTCAGCACCGAGTGCTACACTGTATCAGCCTTCCAAGGTCATAATATTCCTGGCTGTCAGGCTCACATCTTTCCACAACTTTCCTAATTCCTTCCAAATAAAAACTTCCTTTAAAATCAAAAAAGTTTTGCTAGTGAATGGAGTCACTTTGCAGAAAAAAAAAAACAGATTGTGTCTCAAGTGATCTATTCAAACAATAAAAAAATTATCAAGAACTTGCTATGTGCTCAGTTAAGAATTTTACATATCTGAATTCATTTAAACTTCTCAGCATCCCTGTGTTTAGTTACTTTTCTCTTGTTGCTGAGACAAAATACCCAACACCCAAGTTAAAGGAAGAAAGGATTTATTTAGCTCATGGTTTGTAGAGGTTTCAGTCCATAATCAGCTGGCTCCATTGCAAAGTGCCGTGGCACAGAGGCAAGACTTCAAGGCAGTGGAAGATATCAAAAGCAATAGCAAAAGTGGGGCCAATCTTCTCTTCCTCCCTCATATTGTAAGCAGGCTGAATGCCTTTGGGCGGGGGTAGCACTCACACCATCAACCTGCCCTCCTCTTGCACAGGCTTAGGGCATGTACAAAGTGAAGACCTTGGCCCCCCATGAGTCACTTAGTTAAACTTCTAAATGTCTCCAGATGACACAATGAACAACAACCTTGAGTGGTAAGGGCATGTTCTCTACCCCTTATGATGTAGGACTGCTGAGTTACTTAGTTAAGCTTCTAGACTTCTCAAGGTGACACAATGCATCAACCTTAGCAATCCATGAGATATTATTTGCTCCATTTTTCAGGACAGGAGGAGGCAACTCAGAAGGTTTTTTTTTTTAATTTTCCTGAAACTTATTAATGGTAGAGCTGAGATCTGAACTAAGGTAGTCAGTTAGGAGACTGTCCTGTGCTATACAATTCTATTCACAACCCATGTTTCCATTTACTTCTGTACCATTTCACTTGTCTGTTATTGTAGAAAGCATCTGAGATAATCAACTTATACAGAGAAAAGGTCTAAAATGTTTTGGAGAATTCATTCTGTGGTTGGCTGCTTCATGGTTAGCAGCACTTCATGACAGGGAGCATGTGGCAAAAATCCTTCACTTCTGAGTCAGAAAATAAAGGAGAGAAAGGGAAAGAGGCTTTCACAATCCATTTTGAGGAAATTCCCCTAATTCCTTAAACCATCCCTTTAACCTCTACCTCTTAAAATTCCCATCACTTCCCAATAGCACCCATCTGAGAACCAAACTTTTAACACATAGGGCTTTGGATGACCTTCAAGATCTCTAGTATTTTATTATCGTTTTAGCCCAAAGGTTCATGTCCTTCCCACAGTTCAAAGTTCACTCAGTCTGTCTCCAAGAATCTCCAGTGTTCAGTCTTCTAGCATTACTCAAAAGTCCAAGTTGGTCTCTTCCAAGACTTCCAAAGCAAACTCATTTGAGACTCTGTAAAAGTCAAACAGAGATTACATACCCCCAAGATAAAGTGACACAGGGTAAAACATTATTTTAAAAAGGCAGAACAAGAAGTTAGCAAGGAGAAATCAGATCAAAGAAAGACAAAAAACCAGTAGGAAAACTTCAAATCACAGTTTTATGCCTGGGATCTGGAGCACACTGGTGGAATGTGGACTCCCAAGGGTTTAGAAAGCTTCCTTCTATAACTTCACTGGCTGCAGCCCACATAACCCATGAGGTTTTATATGTGGCTGATATGATTCCGTGTATGGCATGTATTTTGTTTCTGGGGTCTCTAACTTTATGGGGTCTCTTTTACAACTTTAGCTTCACTCTCAGAGTTCTACACATTATCACCCAAGTAGCTACTTTCAGAAGCTCTAATCCTGGCATGCATTCCTATCTTTGTGTGTTTTGCTGAAGTTTGAGTGGAAGCCTCTGTCCCTATAACTTTTTCCTTCTCCATGTCTATAAACCAGTGTCTATGTTAGTCAGCTTTATGTTTCTGTGACAAATTATCTGAGAAAATCCATTTAAAGGAGGAAGTGTTTATTTGGCTCATGGTATCACAGGGTTCGGTCCATGGTCAGCAGGGTCCTTGCTGTGGTCACTTGGTGAAGCACACAATAAAGGTTGAAGGTGTGTGGCAGAGCAAAACTGCTCACCTCATGGTAGCCATGAAGCGGAAAGAGAAATCAAAGAGGCCAGGGACAAGATATACTTCCTTCCAGGGCTTGTCCCAGTGATCTACCTTCTACAACAAGGCCCCAGCTCCTAAAGTTTCCAACATGTCACCATATGTCATCAAATTATAAATCCATTAAATGAGTTATTTACTGAGGAGGTTAGAGTTTCACCATCCAATTATTTTTTCTGAAGGGTTATCTTAGCAGTGCTGCATTTGGAGACCACACTTTCAACATACACCTTTCAGGGACATTTCAGAACAAACCATCACAATTTCACATGGGCAAAATCAAAGTCTGCCATTAACATAAACCATAAACGATCCCACTTGAATCACAGCTGCAGTGGCCTCAGTTTGCTAGGATAGTTTATGAGATACTGGGTGAGCAGGTTGCTTATAGTATTCTGTTCTCAAAACATGTTTGAGACATGTTTCCATGTTTTCTTCACATGGAAAGTCCCTGAAACAAATTTATATTTGTACCCCTTTGGGCCTGTGATGACTGCTCTCTGTTAACTTCCTAGATTATTTTCAGACATCTTTTCTGTTGTCCTGAAGCAAAGTGCTTGGCTTCTTTTTAATGACTCTAATCTCATCTGCCACTGCAGCCTCCTTGGCTGTACCTTTACTCATACTCATTTTCTTACCAAACTGAGTTTCTTTCAAATGTCTTCACTCTATTCCTTTTTACTGCTAATTTACACTGAAAATTTGGTGAAAAGTACTTAGTAATCCTCACACTCTCGCCTGAATCTTTGCTGACATGAGATTTTCTTTACCAGAAAAAATATCCCACACTTTTACTCTCAGTGCCCCATGATCCTGGGGTAGGAACACAATGCATCTAAATTCTTTTTCAAGTGTAAGAAAGGTGAACTCTAGTCACACTGGCAATACAGCCCTCATTTCCTCATGAAACCTCATCAGAACAATCTTTACTGTCTACATTCATATTAGCATTCTCGTAGTCTGAGCCTTCATCAGAATCACCTGTTACGTTCTGTTTACATATTTTAGTTTTTTTCCTAGCCTGCTTCTCCAAAATTTTCCTAACTCATCCTAAAAAACAATTTCAAAGGCTTCTGAACCACATTGTCAAGCATAGTCACAGAAATGACCCCACTTCTTGGTACCAATTTTCTGTTACTCAGCTGTGTGTTGTAACAAAATTCTTGAATTTAATCAGCTTATAAAGGGGGAGGTCTTACCTTGGTTCACAGTTTCAGGAGTTCTAATCTTTGGTGAGTTGGTGCGTTGCTTTGGGTCTGAGATGAGGCACACGTCATGGCCAGGAGAGTGTGGCGATTTGCCGCTTCATGGCTGGAATATGGAAAGGACCAAGAGAAAGATAAGAGGGACCCACAATCCCCTTTGATGTCTGTTGTGGATTAAAAACTGGTGGTCAATTTAATACCAGCTGAACTAAGTCAGCATGGTGCTGAGTGAAGATGGCCCACCTGAGAACTGTTGCCAGCATAAAAGGAGACATGGAGAGGGATAGAGTGGCACTGTGGGTTCTCCTAAGCTCCTGGAGGAGTTTGTCATGCCACCTCCCTTGATATAAACTCAGCTGGAGGAGTTAGGAGCCTGTCACTGAGGCTGGCTTCATTTCCCTTTGAGGGAGCTGTGGTCCTAATGCTGAACATTGCTTCCTGGCTCTGGAGGGGAAAACGTGCTATTTAATCTCCAAGAGAAGTCACTCTTGCTTCCTGATATGTACTCGGCTGTTTAAATCATCAGCAGAGGAACTTGGGACCTCATCATTGCTGAGGATAGCTGTGGTACTTTTCGGGAGAGCTCTTATTTTGAGTGTCACTTCTGGGGTCCAGTGTAGAACCCTCAACCTACTGGCACAGATCCTTCACCCCGCTGGCGTACAATTTCTGGCTTCCACCACTGACCTTTGGATTTTCCCAGCCCAGGTCCACAAAACAGACTGGCATGAGTCATTGCCATGGGCTCTAGGCCTCCAGCTGGACTCATGGGAAGCATTGTCATGGGCTCTAGGTCTTCAGCTGGACTCATGCAGGACATTGCTGTGGATTCCAGGCCCTCAGCTAAATTTTCTTGGATCTTTAGTGTTTTGGACAGATTTCCTGCACTTTCTTCTATTTAACTCTGTGTGACCATCATAAAATAATGCTATAAATTTTGTATCCTGTATATAATTGTTCTCTTTGCTACCCCTGACTACTACATCACTTTGTCCAATGCTTTAAAACTTCTCATTGGACTCCATTGTTTAAAATCCCAACAGTGCCAGCCTGAAACCAAGCCTTTTGCACTTAGGCCTGTAGATCCAAATGGTAGCACATAGTACAGACAAAGCAGGGCCAGAGGTGGTAGCTTGGACACGTGCATAATTTTTCCCTCTTCTGTTGTGAGCAGTTTGGTGCATATGGATTCTCTAGTGGTCTCAATATTTCTCTCTCTCTCTCTCTCTCTCTCTCTTTCTCTTCCTTTTCTGAAGAGTCTTGTTTATGTTAATTCCATAATTTATAGTCTTTGGGAAAAGAACATCTTTGCTAGATTTTGAGGTGGAGTTGTGCTTGTGCAATTTTGCCAGAACATTGTTAGAATACTGACCCTTGTCTAACTATTAATGGAAAGATTTAGCTGGTTGTGTAGCTCAGTAGTAAGAGCATGTGCTTAGCATGCATGAAGCCTTGAGTTTAATCCATGGCACCAAAAAGACAAGAGAGAATAAAACAGATCTAGATAGAAAAAGATATTTTGTTCCTATTCATGCATTACTCTTTATGCAGAACTTCCTCGGAATTTTGCTGGAGAAACAATACATGAATGACAAAGAAGAATTTACATATTTATTGGTCCTAACCTATCATTCTTTCAATATCATAATATTTCACCCTAAATCTTTAATACTGTAAGCATATCCTAAATTTTAATTCTATATAATTGACTCACTAATTTCGTGCCCATTTTAATTGGAATTTAACTTTATTTAATGTTTGTGCATTTTAATGGAGATTTAAATTCCAAAGAGTATGATATTGTCACATATGGGCAGCTACCTATTCTAACCAAGATTCTTCCAACCACAAGCAGCAGATTGACTAAAGCCAACTTAGACATGAGTTTATTAACGACAGCAACTATTACAGAACTCGTCTGATGAGTAGCTTATCAGTTTGTATCTCCTCTCTCATGCTCCATATGCTTATTTTTGTTCGTCTTTTACAATTTTTGTTGTTTTTTTGTTTTGAGAAAGTGTTTCACTATGTAATTCAAGTTGGCCTGAATTCACTCTGCAGCCATGCTGGCCTTGAAACCTGAGTGATCTTTCTCTTTCTCTCAGCCTCCAGATTGCTAGGGTTATTGTCATGTGTCACCATGCTCAACAATTGTACTTTCTGTCAATATATATATATATATATATATATATATATATATATATACTTGTTTCTTTTGATTTCCCTTAGATTTCATTGCCCTCCATTGGAATTCACATGGGTATTTATTGCTACATGGATATTTATTGCTAGTGTGTCTTCTGCATCTCACTTTTCACACACACATACACACACACACACACATGTACACACATGCACATTCAGAAACATACCCTCACCCAATGATATATTCATTTGAGGTCCTTAGCATAATTAATTTTTTTACTGTGTACCATTCCATGTTTCCAGGATAAAAACATAGTAAATCAAGATTAGCTTTTCCTATTGTGGTGTAGGTACCATTGGTCCTTTTAAGAGTAGACACTGTTTGAAAGATTTAATCAGGGAGGGAACCTGTGGTCCTACATTTCAGTTCAAGGCTGCTTATGAGTTATGGAAAGGCCTTGGAAATATGTTTAAACAATGGTTTTTACTTATAAAAACTACTTAAAATTAATGTGAAAATATTAGGTTGTGGCAAAATAGAAGCATCCTACTGAAATTCTGTGAGTTAGAAAAACAAGGTTCTTCATTGGTTTATTAGATATCTTTTGCTGTGTAGTAAATTGCTCGAAAACTTAGTGGCTTAAAATAACAACATTAATTATCTTGAAGTTTCTGTAAGTCAAAAATTAAGGTATGACTTAACTGTGTTCTCTTCTGTTCTCTTCCCTGGGCTGTAATCATGTAACCAGCAGGCTGTCTGAGGCTGTCCTTATCTGATCACTCAAGTGGGGAAGCTGCACTCCCAATCTTATGTATGTGGCTGTATGCAGGATTGGGTTTCACAGGGTGTTCAGGCTTTCGTTGCCTTTGACCCATAGCTTGTTCCCTTCTCCTATAGGCCTGTGTATAGGAAATCTCACAACAGGGACAACAGGGTAGCTGGTTTCATCAAAATAAACAAGAGCCAAAGTGGGGGACAGTGATTAATAGCGGTCTCCTAACCCAATGTTGGGAGCCACTACTTTTCTGGTATTCTATTCATTAAAATAAATAAACTAGATCCATCTTATATTCAAAAAGAGGAGATTATATAAAGCCATCAATACCAGAAGTATACAAAAGCATTGATACTGGGAGGTGGGGATCATTAAGGATGTTTTAGAGGGCTGCCTACCCTAGGCTCTTTCTAGCCGTTAGTGTTTAGTATTCTTCTTCAGGCAGAATGTTTTCTTACATTTCCCAAGAGTTTCATCTCTTTATAACAAAGGAAATAGACACAGGTCTGAAAATTGGACAAGTTGCTTTCAGAAGAGAAATAACTCTTTTTCCTGGAATCAATGGAGAATGTAACGTTACTCAAAAGAAAACTAAGAATCCTGACCATGTAATACTAATTCAACACTACTATTTCCAGAATCACTTTATACTTTTCCTTCATTTACTGATAAAAATAAACTCAACTTTTGAATCTTGATTCCTCATTTTTAGGAGCTAAGTTTCTCATCAGTAGAGGGTAAGCCGAAAAATTAAAGAAGTACAAATTTCTTCTATTCACTGGAGCATCAAGATTTCCCATCCAGGGATTTTGCTTTAATAGAAGAGCTTTGATTTAGCCCTAGACAATCTTCTATTATAGTATGAGTGCTATAATAGTGCTAGGCATTGCTAGTATAATCTAGTAAAAAGAAGAAAAAGGTGAAGAAAACTACAGTGTAATGCATTTTAAAGGCTACAGAAATTAAACAGACTGAGTCTGAAAATAAAAAATTGTAAGCTCAATGATGGCAGGACTGGGCTGGGACAACTTTGGAGAGACAAAGATGGAAATAAGACTTAACAAATGAGTCAAAGTTGAGTAAAGATCCTGGGACATTACAGAGAGGTGGAATCATCACTGGAACAAAGAAAGGGCCTTACATTTTGGAGAAACTATTCCACAAGACTTTTAATATATGGGCTATGCAATCCAACAGTAAATAACACCCATTGATAAAGAGTGTGTAGTGAGTGGGTGCTATGCAAAAATAAATAGGAGCTGTGATTCTTATTCAGTCTATTCAGAAAGATAAGACATAGGTATATAGTAATAGAAGGCTGAAAATGTAAATTTTCTTGGTGAGCAACACAGACAATAAAATCTATGCATATTTGAAAGTGAAAGGAACCATTTCTATAGTGAGACTTAGAGGAGCTATAGAGTTGTATGTTCCTTGATGGTGTTTAGACTTTGAACTCAGAGCCAGAATGCTAGGCTGTTTGAGCAAAGTGAGATAGCAGTTGGACTGATCAGTGCTAATTCAAACAGGATTTCTAATAGAGAGGATAGTGCAAGATATGATGACAAATCAGAAAGAAGGAAAATATTTAGAGAATAATTTCATCTAGTACACAGGAATTACTTGGTTTTGCACAAGGAAGTATGACTAAGCACAGTGCGGGTGGTATTTTGGGAAAAAAAATGAGGCTATTTCAGCCAAAACTGGAGAACACAACCTGGAGCCTCTGCTCTTAATGAATTATGAAACAGGAAGCATTTCCATGTGCTCTCTTGTAGGTGGTAGGGTGACCAGAGTGTTTTCCATTTTAACTCTGCCTGAATCTGTAATGCAAAACTAGGCAGGCATAATGCTGGGCTTTGGGCAACTGAGAAGGACATTAGGTGACACTTTTTAGAACTGACATTCCTGAGCCCAGTCAGTCAGCTCTTCTGCCTTATGCTACTTTTTTTGCATTCAGGAAAGTAGTCAAGGGATTCTGAAAAGGTAGAGTAATTACCAAACATGTACAACTCTTACTGAAATAAAGCAATTAAAACAATACTGTATCAGTGATCACTTAGCCTGCCATCCCATTCATTCCCAACTTTCAATAATCTTTTTGCTCTGCCTGACTTTACTACTTACCTCTGGTTCTCTCTCTCTCTCTCTCTCTCTCTCTCTCTCTCTCTCTCTCTCTCTCCCTCTCTCTGTAGTTTTGTACCACATATGTACTAATCTCCTGGCCTAAGTATGTGGTCTGTGGACTAGAAACATTGATTCTGAGGCTCATCTCAGTCCTAAATAATCAGAATCTGTACCTTAACAAGCTCCCTGGATGATCTGTGTGCATCTTAAATTTGAGAAGTACTGACCTAGGGTATCTGAAGTTCCTGCCTGGAGAAGGTACAGATGCGGTGGTTCGCTTGGTCTCTAAGCCTGTATTAACTACTTTTAGTTTTTGAGAATTTCTTACCTTGAAGTATCATAGGATCTGGAGATTGGCCTTCCAGCTTTTGAGAAATTGAGTTTGGGTGTCCAAACATTTCAGATTGCTTGAGACTAAGGGATTTCCCCAGGACTTAGGAATTTCAGTGCTAAAACCTGAAAGTTTGTTACCTAAGGAGCATCTACTCCTAATCTACCTAACTGTTGTGTTTTAGACTCTTGTCCCATGTGCTCATGAGGGTGCGAAATCCATGCTTTATGACATCTGACACTACAAGTCATCAATGGTTCATAACTGCTTATGAGCAACCTTAGGAGAAACTCTTGGTCTGAGATGGGTATCCCATAGCTTTCCCCAGTTAGACTTGGACACACAAGTCAATGAAATGAAGATAGGTAAACCCATGATCGGTGATCTCAATCCTGGCACAAAAAATGTCTTTGTATAGCACATTTACTGAGCACTTTAGACTTATGATAGTCTGAAAAGGCTGGATTTTTTTTAAACATTAAACAATTTAATTGCCATACAGTAATTTTGTATTTGTTGGGTACAGTGTGATCTTTCATTACATGTACACAATGTATAATGATCACAGAGTAATTGACATATTCATCACTTTACACATTTAAAATATTTTTGTGCTGTGAATATTCCAAGTCATCTTTGAATAATTTGAGTTACTTTGAAGAACACAATTAATTGTCATTAACCATAATCATCCTACTGTGCTACAGTGTATTAGAAGTTATCCCGCCTCCTCAAATGCACCTCTGTGCCTGATAACCAGTCTCTGCTTACATGTGCTGCCCAGGATCTGGTAATCAGCAGTCACTCTCTATTTTTATGAGATCGAATTTTTAGTTTCCTTGTGTAAATGAGTACAGGCAGGATGTGTTTTTCTGTCTCTTACTTCACTTAGTATAATATACTGTACTTCTATCCATGTTGCTGCAGATGATGGAATTTCATTTTTATGGCCTGCCGGAGTCCAGCTGTGGCAGGGCTAGGGTTTCCCAAAGGACAGGGAGTCGGCGAATGAGAGACAGAAGACACTGCACACCAGTCTGTGAGTGAATCTGAATCCCCTTTTATTTTTTAGAAGCTGGAATATATATTTGCTAACCTTGGCAGCAACCCCCAGCCCCAAGCAGGAAGTGCCCCAGGCTTAGGGCCAGGCAGGGACAATCCTAAACAATAGGTTTTAATTGACCTCAACTCCAAGCAGGAAGCGCCCC